>NJRL01000477.1:41091-143935 GCA_003063815.1 Aphaenogaster rudis
CATTTGTAATCACTGTGATATTATTTGTAATCACAATAAAATCAACTGTGATCACAATCGATTTCACACAGTCGTATAAAGTCACTTTAGTAGTTGTAATCACATCGTAATCAACTATAATCAATTGTAATCAACTGTACTTTGTAATCACGTGTACATCCAATAGCTGAGTGAATAGCCCCTCGAAACGAGGTCTATAATCGTACAGTTCCATATGGGTTTCCAACTTCCCACGCGAAGCGAGGTCCACCCCACACCACCCCCTGCTTACAATGTGAAACAAAAGGTCTATAATTATACAGTTCCACATGAGTTAGAATTTTGCTTTACATAAAAGTTCATTTGTTAATAACTTTTTAATAAATGGATTGGGTTAGGTTAGCTTTTTTCGGGGTGGGGGTGCAGCCCCTCCCTCGTCCACGTATCCGATTTTTGTTTACGCACTGATAGAAAAATTTATGATATTTGTGACTATAATTAAATTGTAAATAATTATGGTTAGGTGCACCATTTTTATAGTTATTACTGCTATAATGTTAGTAATAATAACAAAAAAATAGTTACAAATACCATAATTTAACTATAATTATTATAGTTAAAAAAAGTTCCAACTATAATAATTAACTATAACAATTATAACTATTTTTGTTACTATTACTAACATTATAGCAGTAATAACTATAAAAATGGTGCACCTAACCATAATTACTTACAATTTCATTATAGTCATGAATATCATGAATTTTTCTATCAGTGCGGACTGGAATTCCTTTTTTCTCCTTGTAACTGTTAATTACTTTGGTATCTATTAATCGTAGGATCTTTTAATTATTTTTCCTGTGTTTATTGTCAAAATTACATTCAGAAACGACATTTCAAATAGGGGGCCAAAGTTATCGTGATCGTGCCTGAAATTTTATAACGTAATGTTTTCGACCTAGCATTGACACGGAAAATACCAATGCTAATAGTTGCAACCACGCTGGCGTTCGATTTATTGCGGAATTATGGCTGACAGTGCCAGGAATACCAGAACGCATAGCGTAAATGCAACGCGTGTCCACCACGCTCACGCACGAATTCGAGACGCTAATTGAGCCGGGAATCGTTCGCCGAGGCGGCGACGACAAGAGCGAGCAATATTCACAATGCAACGCGAGAGGAACGCAGCGAGATTCATCGTAAATCTCTCGCTCGCGGTATCCGCCTGCGAGGAGATTTCTGCGTTTTTTAAAAATTTTTTTGTACGGCACGTGTCGATGGAATTCGCGAGGGTGCTTTAATTGAAAAGATTTAAAAAAAATAAATTAAAGAGATTTCGTCGACACGCGCCGCAACGATTTTTCCCTTTTCGACGATTCGCCGATCGGCATAGATTTCGCCGTGTCAGATTTCCCGCGGTGCACAGCAAACGCTCGAGCTTTCGGCTCGTGCACGCGCGAATCGTTGGGGGCGTTTTCGATCGCGTATGTTGCGATCGAAAAAAATAAAATAAAGCGAATCTTTCATCGGGTAAACTTGGAGATTTTAAATTAACACACAGAAATAAAATAACGTTGTATTTACGGCATTAATTGAAAATAATCATATTAATTCAATGCGTCAGGCTTTTGTTTTAATAAAACAAGTATCTATTTTTTATTAACCCGTAAACACGCGCGTGGGTCAAACTGACCCAGACGAAAGCTATAAATTTATTAACCAAAATATTACATAAAGAAATGTTTTTAAAAATATAGATTTCTTTTAATTTCTAATGCTTGAAAATATTATTTTATGTTTAAAACATGTCTCAGTGTTTATAATTATTTATATAAATAAAAATATAAAATTTTGTTTATACATAAAAAATAAATTAATTAAAATGTCGACCAAATTGACTCCCCACACGAGCACTTTACGTCAAAAAAAGTCACGCAAGCACTTATGGGTTAATATTGTTATTGAAATAACAAGATTATTTCTAATTAGATCTAATACGACATTTTTTCCCGCTTTTTAGAAAAGCTTTTCCGAAATTCTAAAAAGCATTCTCGCAGCATCCCACTCGCAGAAATGAAGCTGTTTCTTCCACACGGCGAGAATGAAACTGCTCTGCTTTGATCCCGCTGATTTTATCGAAATATGCAACAGTATCATGATAACACAATAATTTTATAAACAATGACAATTTTATAATATAACAATTTTATGTCTCATATAATATATAACAGAATAACGATATTTGTGTAATATATATATTTTTATGCAAATATTTATTCAGTGCCTATCGAATTTATCTACTGCAAACAGCGGAAATTTTACTACACAATACAGTATGACATAAAAGCAAATGTATTCTGTATCAACTTTGCGTTATTGTTTAATAAATAAAAAGAAAAAGTGCTGCGAAAAGATCGAAAGAGGAAAGAGAAAATTGGCTCGATTCCATTTGGGCACGACGTACAATATTGCATGCAGAAAGCAGTCGTAGTTTTTTTAAATCTCCCGTAGCTTTTTATTTAATATTGATGTAATCGTAACGTAATGCATAACAAAAAAAACTGATAAAACTTCGCCGATACAGTCGATTCGCTAATGTCGTCCGCTCAATTACGTTTCGGTCTGTAATGCTCGCGCCAGTCGGCGATCCGTTCCGTCGTAAAAACGCTCGAGCACACCCCGGCAAGCGCGATTACAACAATCGCGTGCACACGCGTTCGCTCCTTTTTTTTCATGGTACTTAAACCTTTACGACCGAACCGTCGAATTTTCGTCCGCGTTTCGTCGGCGTTATGGCGCCGACCCGGCCGGTGCGACCCCTTTCCTCCCACACGACTTTGTTCCCGACGTGCTTACGATTTACATGATAATGTACTTCGCATCCGGAGCGGGATGGAATATCTCCCACGCGCGGAAAGGGTGGAAAAGTCGGCCTGCAAATATTTGAATACTTATATTACTCGTCGAGTAAGTTCGAATAGGTACGCGAGATCCCTGACACGCGAAACATTCGAAATCCTTGATTAATCGCGATACATACACGATCTGAAGATTTATGGAATTTTACGATGCTTTTTCTCTCTTTCTTTCTCCCTCTCTAAAAAAGTGTACATTTAATATTGACATATCGATCTCAATAAAGTATAATAATTTAGTCATTAAAGCAGAGATCTTTGTGCAAATGTCTCCTCCCCCTTCCTTTCGCAGTTTTCAAACTATACACTGTTCTATCTGTTAAAAAAAGAACCCAGAAGCATGTAGTGACATCTAAACTTTCGATACGCGTCAATTATCCAATCTCGTGTGAATTCGTTGTTTGAATCGCAAATTCAAAACGGTACTATAACTCTTTGCATATTCAAACTCGTTCAAAATTCAACTCTGTTGCGTGAAGCTGAAAAGTCCCACTTTGCCTAAAATCGAATAACATCGGGCCATTGATCGTTGAATTGATGACTCGAAAGTGAAACAGCCGACCATTATTCAACCTCAGTCAAGCTTAATGGAATCAGGCAAACACTTTTGGAGGAAAAAAAATATTCGTCGCTGAAAAAGTTGAAGTTCTGCTTTTCTTCCCTTTTCCCTCCCGTTTGGCGAGAATATATCGCGACGTGTCGGGGATTCTCTCACGTATGTATGTACTACAATGTCGAGAACGAGTGACGTTCGGCAATAAATGCCTGACAAAATGAAGGGGATAGGAAGGAAAGTAAGGCTGAACATATTTTTTGCGACGAAAGGCAAAGAGGTCGTCCGAAATCAGGCGTGCGTGGCGAAACCGAATATTTCGTGGGCGAGCCTTTTTTCCGAACCCTCTTTTCCAGGAGAGGATACACGACAAAACGAAATATCGATCCGTACACACAAGTGTTTATTGGTCACTATTGCTTGTGCCACTTTAATCGGGTTACCGCACCATATTTTTCTCGCAAATATCGCGATTCTTTTATTGGAGGAAAACCAATACACAGCTCGTACAAATAAAAAGCGTATCCCAGCTTTGAAGAGACGCGGAAATACGTCCATTTGATATGCAAAAATCAGAACCTCTCGCTATCTAGACTTTGGTTTGCTAAATCCAGAAACGATAAAACTTTTAATCTCCAACGCTAAACTCCCGATTGTAGCTCCGAGTGAAGGATATCTTTAAAGAGGAAAAAGAAATAAAGACTACATTGCTATTACGTATGCACGGCTTCCGTGTAGTTAAAATGTTAAGCATATATATTCGGCTTAAAATAATACAAATAGTTACTAACATAGGTATACCAACGGTACACGCTTCGCTCCGCGCTCGAAAAAAATAATTCGTCTCTCTCTCGTGAAATATTATGAAATAATAATTACTGGCAAAATTGCTTTTTTTCGCAACGACTAAAGAGCACGACTCTCAAGCAAGTCGCAAAAAACAAAAAGCCCGGATTAACGGCAACCCCTTCATCACGATTCCGGAATTCACCGAGTACTTTACCTCGGAGGTTGAGCCGAGATATATCCCGAATAAGTCCCTTACGCCCGCGAAATATCCACCTCGATGAGGACCCGTAAACGTGCCCGGATTACGTGAATAAGTAAAATGAGAACTTTCGTTTGCTGGTCGCAGGAAGTTATCGCGAACTTCGTCCGCACGTTTCTGCCCGGCGTTACAAAACTGAAAGAAACTGAATTCTTGTACTCTGCGTTCGAATCCGGAATTCGTAAATATCACGGATAAAAGTCCCGAAAGTTTCGCATTTAAAAGTATAGGCAGATAGGCGCGTTGGCGGGCTATTTCTCTGATGCAAACGCCGCAACGTTTCTATTTTCTTACGGAAAGAGCACGCCCATACGTAAAAATACTGCACGCACAGGCGTGTGTGGTTTTTTTTATAAAATCAAAGGCTTAAATAGAATCGCATGAACCTGGGAATTAAGCCTCGGATGATAATTTTTGTTTAAACTTTATAAACAGTCCAATGCGTATGCGTTTCTTGGATAAAGGTTAATCCTTTCGGTATGCTCATGCATAAGGACGACAGGTATCGATGTTTCCTAGGCGTTAATGGATATTTCTGGAGCTATCTCTATAGTGCGTCTCCCCGCAGTGTGTATCGCTCTTCCTCCATTAGAGAGTTGGAGAAATTCAAGCCACTTAGCAAACCGCGATGCACCTCGAGCGTCGAAAGGTTGAACGGATGAGTCTTAAATTAGACTCGCCGAGCGCGGTGTAAAGGTCGCGGGAGAGATCGCCGGGGGTTGGTTGGCGAGTTATAAGAATTCGCGAGTAAACCGCTTTCATCGAACGCGGCATGCGCTCGATCGTTTGTCGAGCAAACGACTCGGCCGATCAACCTCAAGGAGCGGCCGACGGCGCGGGGACGTCGAGCACTTTAAACACCCTCCGTAATTTAGGGTGACGACGATTGGCCGTCCCCGAATCACGTACCGCGCCGCAATTAGGCCTGATCGTACATACGTAGTGTCAATAGGCTTTGAACCCGAAGTGTGCTTCTAAATAAAAAAGAATCGAGAGCCACTTGCCCTCAGGATAAAAATAAAAATCAGAGTTCGTAGAGTTATAGAAGCGACATAAATTACAAGATGTAAAATAAAGTACGGGAGGCAGGGGTGGTTCTCTGTGCGAAAATACAAATCGTTTTGATAATAAATGTCACTGTGCAGAATATCTCAACGTGATAAAAAAATACGAGAAATAATTCATACGCCACTCATGGAATACTTTCGCAAGTTCCATAATTTATTATTAATGCTAGCTTCTAGCTAAAATAAAATTCGCATTTGTGTAATTCCATGTCGTCTGGGAAGAGATGTGTCATTTAACAATGTAAATTAAATTAACATATAATAAATTGTAGGACGACTTGACTGGCCATAGATGGTATTTTATTACGACGTATCAACCATACGGATTGTGGTCCTCTACGAGTATTAAATTTAATATTAATAATGCTAAGTATCTATTAGATTCTCCCTCCTCCCTCCAACATCCTCCCAACACGACGCCCGCCCGGAGTGTAGAGAGGTCCAGGTTCAAATCCTGGCTGAGGTAATATTTTTCGCAACAAAATTCTTTAACAGTTTTCGTGATGGGAGGGTGTTGGGGGGAGGGGAAGAATCTAATAGATGCTTAGCATTATTATTATTAAATTTAATACTCGTAGAGGATCACAATCCGTATGGTTGATACGTAGTAATAAAATACCATCTATGGCCAGTCAAGTCGTCTTACAATTTATTAAATGTAAATTAAACTTTCGGGCATTTATTTCATGCTTGATCTAACCAGATTAGTGAACGTACTTTGTTGTCTTCGTGCAATCGATCCTCGTGAAATTTTTTTTGTAATGAATAAGAAATCCAAGCGTTCCACCACAATTAATTTAATTAATGTAACCTAATTAACTTAATTATTAAACATGTGCGCTATGCGTATGTGTAAATACTTTGGAAATTATATTACCATTATTTGCGATGTAAAGCGCCACAAAAATTCTACGAAAATTTGTTCGCTGAAAATCATATATTTAAATATGTCCGTATGTTCCTCTGTTGGGCGGAGCGCGGTTTGATTAACAGCTAAATTAAATATCCGTTTGTCAAAGCTAGCAGTGTAATCGAGTTCTGTCCGTACGCCGAAATAAAGCAGCAATTTCAGCAATAAAAGCCCCACAATTATTCCTTTTATTTACGTACGTCAAAAACTTTACAAATGTTTTATAAAATTCCTATCGCCGGGTGGATATGCGCTGTGAGAATGCCGAGAAATATATATATATATCAAATCGCGTTTGCATCTCGTAACGAGATCTTTGTTGTTGTTTTAACTATACCTTCGTTAAATTAATGAATTCTCTCTCATCAAGAATAATTAAAACCTTTTCTTCGTCATCGCCCGATGCGTCCGAATTTATCAGACTCGACGTACACGCGAAATATGGGCGCACGAATCTCGTTACGGAACAGAATGGTCCAGTCGGTTGGGCCTTATTATCAGTTTACACGCAACGAAATGCTGTCAGATTCGCACGATGCGGAGCGAAATGAAGCATATACAACCGCGCGTATATACGTGCGTGAAGGAAGGGTGACGGCGAGATCACAGTGGGGGCAGCTATCTTCTGGCCGTCCATTGGCAGTAATAGGATAATGAATCATGAATCATGAACGTACGGCGGACGATTATATTTTTATTGTGACCCACGCTCAATTTATTCATTATTTTGTTGAGGCCAATATCATTGGGGCGAGGTGTAGGACGCGCTATCGCCGTCGGAAGGCGTTCGTTCGAGACGGCGTCGTTAACGCCGTCATAGAGATGCACCGTTGCACCCAACGAAATCAGAATCCCGCGAAAAAGATTTGATTGATTCGTCTAAAACGTTGTATTTTTTAAAGAAATCTATTGAAGTATCTCGGAAAATCATTTTACCAAATTGAGAATGCGATTATTTATTATATAGAACGGCAAAATTCGTGGTGCCGAAGGAAAACGTGATTTTCCTTATTTACGACGAGGTATATAAAATAAAATATTTTCTATAAAATTTAGTTTTCGCGAAAATACATTTTGAAGATGGAAAGTTAATGATGTCTTCTCCAAGCTTTTATATTCTTCAAGAATCTCTTGCACTCAATCTTTATAATAGCAAATCTTTATAGCGACTATCAAAATATGTTTAGAAAAGAAGAGCAACTATTAAAAAGCAATTGGAAATCATACGAGAGTTAATAAAAAATATATGTAATACATAGAATGTCTTTCATTTTTTTAATTAAATCGGTATATTTCATTAATATCTTATTAGACATTATTAGAACAACTTTCATTATATCTGTAATAAAAAATATGACTCAGATTATAAATTATTATACGAATGTGAAGTTGTACTGTCAATGTAACGAAAAATTGCGACAACATAAATACGCTGCGATAACATCCCAATCTTTGCTAATAATGTCGTCGAAAGTAAATGAGGCGGTAAATGAATAAATTTCGCAACAGCGACGCAATATTGTTTTCAATCGTCGACGCGGGACTTTTATTCGCATAATAAATGTAACTTTCAACAGTGAAAAATTGAATTTCCGGCACGCCTGATTGCGGAGGCGATTCCTGTAAATGGGTGTCGCAACACGCGGTAAATCCGCGTTCCATCTCGTGCATTCCGGAAGCGAATCCCGGAAGCGGTTCCGCCGCCGATAATTCTGCGGCACTCGATTTCCGGGATTTCGTCCGAGCCTCGTTCCGGCGACGAGTCTCGACGATGACGGCGACGGAAAGCTCTCCGGCGTTTCTCGCAAATAAAAACGCGATGAAACGACGTTTGTGCGTTTCAAAGCGGAATTGGCATATTTGCGAATAACGAGGGAAAAGGCAAATTATATTCGCGAATAAAGAAAGATTTATCAGTAAACCCTGAACGGTTTTCGAAATTTTATCCCATTCCTAAACGCGGATACAAATTATTTGCCACAACACGAAATAAAAGCATAGTTATTTATTTATCATTCATGACTTCTACGATTTCTACCATTAGCTCCATGTTCTTAGGTGCTCGCGCAAATTTGGCGATTTTTCATAACGATCATAATTTTTTATTCTGCCATTCTCGTCGCAATTAAGCTGCATAATTTTATTTATGCACCGCGAATTTTATTAAGCACCAACGATAATACGCCAGTTTGAAGTAAGTACGTCGGCAAAAAAACGTTCCTTCCGCTCGCAAAACTCATTTCCGAAAAAAGAATCCTCGAGAGAAAGATTTTTTTTTAAGATCTCAACAGTGATAGAAGCAACTCGATTTAAAGCCTATTCAGGGCAAAATAAATCGTCGTATAATGTGGCCAACTTACTCATAGTGCTGCCATAAACTTCCCGCTTGAAACAAGATTGTTAAATCAATAGAAATAGACTGCACCCGATAAGAATCTTATTTTCATATTCAAGATTCGAAGAGCGAATATAACGACCCTTAAGTTAGGCACCGTTATTCGCAGAGTGGAGATGTGAAGTGATGCAAGAAATATTCATATCATCACGCCGTTTGTCTTCCTCCAAAATTTTACTTATTTTTATATTTTTAATATGCGGTGAATATTATCATAACAATTTTTATTTCATATTTGTTTTTCTTAATTAATTTTCAATTGTTCCATATAAAAATTGAATATTTCTATCTCATTCTCTCTGTTGATTCGGAACGATGTTTTTGTGGCACAATATTAGCGTCGTTATATTGCAATTTCTAATACTGTATGCATATTATTTGCAAATAAAGGAGAAATTGTCAATATCGTGGACGTATTTTGCGCAAGTTGGCTGGTAATAGAGGATGTAAGGGATGTTCGAGACATGGCTTGATTAGATGGCAGGTGGGGTCACAAGCGTGTTAGAGCCTCAGCCTACCGATCGATATTTATGTCTATATGTGTAGAGGCCGTGTATTGCATTAGGTAAATGCGTAAATGCACCTCGTTACACGTTCAAGCTTCGCATGAAACCTTCACAGGATACCAAGGAGAGACTTGAAAATTGAAGAGAAATTGGTTTCGAGCAACTTCCCTAAATAAGAGACGTAAATGCAATACTTTCAAATATAAAATAGAAAGTCATGTCATTACGTATCTCGCGTTTAAAAGGAATTCTCTCGAAATCACGTTACACTTGTGTCACGAGAAAAAAAGAGACGGAAATAAATTGAATTATTATCTATGAGGATTACGAGAATTATCGCCGTAGCGATGCGATTTTGAGATTGTTCGCATTTTATTCACGTCACAGAGAGACGCGCCGGAATGTCGACTTCACATCGCAGCAACAATCTCGTTGTAACGAGAGAATATAATGACGGCATCCGATATTAATTTCTCGTCTCGGATAATGAGATATCACGATAACAAAAGCTTGCTCATGCCGTAGCAAAACGGCCCGGTAGGTTTACAGTGGTAGCAAAAACATCAAAAGAAATGACGTAAGGCAAATTGGTTATAACGAGAAGATGAGCACGTTGCGAAGTTTCTGAGGACCAATAAAGACTGTCTTCAATAAAAACGCGATCTCTCAACGCAACGCGGTATAGTTATTAAAGACATCATAGAAGAAAATAAAAAAGATAAGCGCAAAAACGAAATCATTGGCTTTTGTAATCAGAGTCAAGGCGGTTGAATAAAAGAGTGCACATTTGTTATTTTTGTTAAGCTCATGACAAAGCATAAACCATCTTTTATCGGAAATATCTCTTTTACTGCAAATATCTCTTTTTGCTTTGCTCTTTGCACATGAATTAATTTAGAGAACAGGGGGGGGGGGAAGAGAGAAAAAGCGAGAATTTTTTTTTTTTTTTTTTTTTTTTTTTTTTTTTCAGAAAAGGAATGAAAAACGAAAGTTTATATTATGTAAGTAACAAAAGTATAAATCAGATAAAATATAAAACAATAAGTTTTGTTAAATTTTGATTTAACGATCATGTATCGATATATAGAAATTAATACTAAACTGCAAACGACACGATTGTTTAAACAAAAGTAATAATCCGAAGCGAGAATTTTCTAATGATAGCAACACCGAGAAAATTTTCTCTCCAATTATTTGGACATCTTCAATCTGCACTTGCAGCATATTTTTTTTTCTCTGCAGTCGTTTAAGTACGTTCTTTCTCCTCAGAGAGCACAAAAATAGGCCCGAGGGACGTGCAATTCCGCTTATGATCAATAAAACGGTTGAAAGCGGTCGTTCACGTGTCGTGCAATGTGGCCGGCCGCCACCTAAAACATCAGCGGGACATTTAGGGCTGCACCCACAGTCGAGCACATTCGATTTTCCAGTTCGGCCAGCTCTACTTTAACAACCCTTCGGGTAATTGCAAGAACTACCGTAAAAAGCCTGACGAACGTTTTTCACGTGCCGGAAAACAAAAAGTTTCAGCCAAAACGAAAACTTTTCTTCATTTTTGTTACAGATACTCTCGCAACATCATCTTTTTCTCCCATTTTTTTTTCTTGCACAACCGTCTACGTTTGCCGGCATAGCTCGGTGAATAATTATCGGAAAAGCCTCGTTCTCTCATATCAGGAGAGACGCGTGCATTTTCTGTACTTCGTAAGGCGCCGAGAAACTCTCATTCCCGGCGAAAAGCGGAGCTTCGATTCCGAGCCCTCGTGACGAGATATCGATCGGTTGCGTGGCATCCTCGCGGCACATTTTTCGCGGAGTCGGCCTCGTTAAAAGGCTTTTTAGTTAAGTGGAAGCGAATGCGACGAGGGAACGAGGACGACCAGCGGAGTATTCCATGGCCGATCTACCGGGACGGAAGAACGTGAGAGTCTACAGTGTTCTAAGGGGGGAAGGATACGACCGGTCGTAACAACGGTCGTAACAAGTAACAACGACGGCATGTAATAATCTTGAAAACACAAAGCTGCAGAAGGTAATTAAAGTAACGCTACATTTTTAAAACCAACATTGAAATCGATCGATATAAACGGCAAACTCAACTTTCCCAACGTCAGCATTTAATAAAATGCAACGTCAAAATTTAATAAAAAATCTCCATGGACAGATACATGCATATTGCATCTTCTATTAACCCCCTTAATCTATTAATTGAAATAGCCATCTTTTTTTAAATACAGTTTTTAATATCCGCATATAAGCGACAGGAAAAAGTTTTTCACTTTCAGGGATGCGGCTTGCATGCTCGTCAATCTTGATTGACGAGCTGAAATTTTAACGCGACATGCAGTCCTCTCGAGTGTTAAACGGGGAAGTTAAAGGGATCGGAAAGCTGCCGGCTTTAGGACAACGCAACGGGTCGGAGATCACCCTGTGTGATAAGGCCCCGTTGACGAGACTTGTCCATGTTGTAGTGTGACTTTGTACCGTCGTGTAACGTCGCTGGTAACATCATTGCTGACAAAGCCGTTTCCCTTAACAGGCGTACAAGGTTGTACACCTGTTGTAATTGCATCAGAATTTTAATTAACTAATGTAGCCTCGTATACGTAACACACCGTTAAATTCGTGCGATACCATCTCATCGACCGTAATCACACTATTTTACTATAATAATTACCCGATAATATTAGCATTAGACACGCGGCGATAATTACTGAGCGACATTTCGAAAATTGAAATATTCTATTGGTGACAACGCGTTGATTTCCAACGGGAACAGTAATTGATTAATGCATCATCGAATAATCTATCTAAAGAACTTAATTAAATAATTAAATATTTTTTGTATAGATTTTGTACGAAAGTTTCAATGTTGTTAAGAATAAATCACATTGTAGAATAATTGAAATTGACTCATAAAGATTCCATCAAGATTGCTTAGAAGAATTTTTAGTTTTGTATATGCTTTTATATCTGTTAAGTGTTACAGTACGTAATAAATAATGAAATAAAGCAATACGTACCACGTAAAGGCTAATTAAACAATACTTCAAATTACCCGAAAGCTAAACGAGAAATCCATTGTGCCGTTATGTAAATAAAATCTTGATGCGCACCGCAGTAACAATACGATAGGTATAATAAAACTACAGTATAATATATTATAAAGTATAATGCGCATTGCAGTAACGCGTAAAGTGGTACGGTGAAATACTGTGTACTGTAAAGTGGCGAAAAGGGGAAAACTACGTCGACTAAAAAAAAGAGAAAAATATCAGATGGAGAAGAAACCAGAATCAGGTCAAATATGAAGAGCCGAGTATTAACGGGGGCGAGAAGAATAAAAAATTTTCAATCTGACTGCTTCTCCCGAAGTCGTCGTCGCTTCCCTCAAAATCGAGAATATTATCCAAGTCGTGGAAGGGTTTGAAAGAGTCGGGACGAGTCGCGGCACAAGTGCGTGCTCATGTCATTTTACCTCCAGACCGAAGGGGGTTGTAAGGGGTGCCCCGGCTCGGTCAAGCCACTCGACCGAGCCGAGAGGAACGGTGCGGCGCGGCGCGGCGCGGCAGTCCGGTCGATAGGTCACGGCACGAAGGTGAAGTGTGTGCAAACATAATTTCGGTAGTGCTCCGAAGGTAGGCTTTCATATTGGGCGACAGGCAAAAGCGAACGTAAAGCGAACGTCTCGTACGCGGGATTGGCTGGCTCGCGTGTCGCGTCGCGTCGCGTCGCGTCACAATCGATAATAATTGATTAAATCCTGCAAACGTCAAATATTCGCTCGTAGCCGCCGCCTTCCGATACCATCGACGGTAGGGAAGCTTCTTCGCGTTTTCATCCGCGAAGTACACTTTCGCACGGCGGCCATAAAGCCCGAGTGAAAAGTTCGAGACGTAGGACAGAATAGGGCGTTCGCCGGGGTGAGATATTCGGCTCGGATAAAATATCTCTCCCGTCGAAAGATTAATGAACGGCTAACTTTCGCGTTAATGCCTCTTTCCCTCACGATCCAGTTGTATTGCTGATAAATTGAATACCATCTGAATCGGCAATGAATCTCATTGTATTCGTATCTGAACCTGCCGAGCTTTAACGATGATAAAAACTCTTAAGCGTTGGTTGTATCTAATGTAGATAGTAAGAACAAATAATCCCGAGTTTTTAAAAGCTGAGGTTATTTTCTAAATGTTTTAATTAATTATTAATAACCGAATGAAAATCTATTTAACATAATATTTTTACGTGCACAGCGAGAATATTGCAAGTAGATTTTTATAATGAAACTGTTGCAAAGTAATTGCAAATTTTTATCGCTCGCGTTCCATGATTTTAATTATTACTATACGTATATCAAAAAGTTAATTAATTTGCTAACAGTCTCTGTAAAATTTCTGTATAATTATTAACAAACGTGAGTAATGTACTTTCGTGCATAATTTTTATAAAAATAAATATGTGATATTTCCTGATTTTATGAAAACGTCAATACGACTATATTTGATCTAGAATTTCGCTTTACCTTCGCTAACATGGTCTATAGACCGATGATTTTACGAAAACTACGATCGTTCTCGCCGCGCGCAACACACGCGTACTTTCTCAACACGCACGAATATTTCGAGAACGCTACGTTAAATAAATGAAAAAGTTCACTCGAGAACGACAGAAAAGTCGATGGAACTTTTCGCCAACGAGGCAATAAAACTTTCCCACTCACCCTTGAGTTCCATGTCCGTGACCTGATTCGCCTTGTAAGTGGCCGTCTCCCTGCGGTCGCCGACGATGAAGTAAATATTGGTGTACTCCTCGTTGTCGTTGCTGCCGGTTCCGTTCCTTGCTTCGTGGTCCATGGCCACGCGGATAGTTTCGGCCTTGAACCGCCTGCCGCTCCTCGTCGCTCGGCCTCGTTGATGCAGTTTTCGAGACTACCCGGCCTTGCTACTACGCGGGGCTGTCGGGGCACAAAGGTGAGAGACTTAGGCACGAAACCGTCGGCACTCGCATTAACAACGTTCTTCTACCTGAGTTTGTCGCGTTTTCTGCTACGTTTCACAATATAGCGCTCGCTAGGCACGAAGAAGAAGCAATGTTACCTCGCGCACCCGGTCTTTTCGCACTCGTGATTATACGTTTCGTTACTTTCCCCTTATTACGTAAAAATCGAAAGGATAAATGGATCAATGAGATGTGCCACGTCGATAATATCTCAAGGTTGCTCGGTTTGAAGTTTGATGTATAATCAACGTGGTGTTCCATCTTACACGTGCCAAACAAAATAAAAAATAATAACTTAAGAATGATTTAATTTTCACAAAAATACAACATATCTCTTTCGACTACCTAACGTATCAATATTAGAAATATTCATAAGACTAGAAATAATTTATCCAAGTATAATTGAACTGTTATAAAATTATGTGTGACACATTTCTCTCAACCATTTAAAGTATCAGTTAAAGGAATATCTAACAAACTAATAATTATCTAACAATGATTTCGCATGAAAAAATAGATCGTCAATTACTTAAAAGTTAATCCCTCCAAGAAAATATTTCCATTACGAAACGACGCATTTTATATCGCAAAAATAGTTAAGAGCTGAATACGAAAACGAAATCTCTTCGATTAAAAAAGAGGAGAAAGATGAAATAGACATCATGTAAGGTCTAGGTCAGCCATACTCGATCAGAAGTTTGCGTCTCACCTTTGGTCGGGTGTGGAGGGGTAGCAGCACCCTCGGCGAGCTCATCGTCGCATCGCCGGCCCGGCGGCGGCAACGACCGGGCCACCCCCGATTATCGCACCTATCGAGCTCGTGTCTGCTGTCACACGCGACACCTGCCGCTTGCTTCGGGATTGGACGTATCGGGAACTCGTCGACAACGACGACCGACGATGTGGTGCAAGTGTGGCCGACCGCTCGTCAACTACCAGCCGGCACCGCGCTTCCTCATGGTCCATCCTACAACAGAAGGGTCGAATGTGCTTGACTTCGGTAGCGAGAATAATGTTATCGCATACAGTATTCAATCTTCATTAAATTAACTAAATGATTCTTCATTAAATGATTCTTAGAATAAGAAAAATAATTAAGGGATGTTTCTAAAGTTCTGGGAATTGTACTCTAAATCTTTTGCATTATTTATTTTCGTCAACATTACGTTGTAGTTTTTCTTAACCCCGTTAACAGGTATCGCGAGAAAAATGCTAGACCTTGTTTATACATCACAGCATTAGCAATTAAATAACGTTAGATGTTTGCCCCGCAGCGTGACTTCCAGAGAGAACTTTGGAAACAACATCCTTCGTAGTTTCGATTAGGCGATGATTAGCGAGATGTTTAGAAATGATAGCGATCTTTCGTTCGTAAAAATTCAACCACATTCGGTTCTTTTCCTTCTTACGCTGGTATAATCAATTAAATTCTTAATTATGCTCAAGATTAAAATTGCGTTAGAATCTAATGTTGAAAATTAAAATCAAAAGTGAATAAATTTTCGCGAATCAGGGCGCGCAAAGTTTCTCGGTGATTCTGTCAACAGAAACAGCGTTGGGGTAAGGATCGATGTGTCGACGAAATTGCAAATAGACGTGCACGTTACCAAAGCGGGATGCGCACCTGTGTCAAGATACGAAATGTGTTTATCGCTTTTGACTTCGTGAAGCGAAAGTGTTCTGATTACAGGGTACGCCGCGGACTTTCCCCGGTACGCAAAGTATGGGTTGCGCTGTAACCGCTGCCGTGCCGGAAATATACGTAGTTATGCAGGAGTGAAATGCACTTATCGTGAGAATTAACAGCAAAATTTGAAACCTAAAAGTCACAGCGCGAGTCAAACAACGCTAAACGATTCGCTCCGACTTTTATTCGTCTAGTAAAAGTAAAAATTAAAAACGCCACGTCATACTACAATACCGACTACAGAACGAATAGTTTATTACACACATTCTTCTCTGCTCTCTCGCGAAGAAAAATTTGAGAAAACTAGGAAACACAGAAGTCTTTCCTGGTTAAGCGACGCCATCGAGTTTTCTTTGCTGGGAGCAACTCCGACGACGACGCATTTCTATTCAGGATTAAGGGAAGCACTTTTACGATTTCGCGGTGATGAGAGTAAAAGAGTCGCGAAAAATGCGCGACTGTTTTTTGAGACAGTAGGATATCTCGGGGACAAATGATTGCCGTCGGATTCCGCGTGACACGAAGGCGGGAGAGCTTCCGATTCTCGGGGAAAAATCCTCGTCCCTTCGGCCGTCTCTATCTGCTTCCTCTCGTCGCGCCTGCCACGCCCAGGTAGAACTCGTGGGCGTGAGAAATTTACGATTTCTTTGCCCAAGGTCGCCGGTGGAAATTAGAAGCCGCGATATAGCCGGTGCCACCCTCGGCACTTACCACTCCGAACTACGTCAGGCGTCGCCTCGGAAGAGAAAACGTACGAGCGGCGCCGTAAATTTATGACATCTTCGTGAATTTGCCGTCAGCATCGTTCTTTATCACGCCTGCATAGCTATGAGGTATTAAAACTAACAGTTGGTATCGTCAGAAGATCAAATATCGATTTCTCAATTAAATATATGAGCCAAAAGATATATATCGAAAATTCCAGGGACGTGACTCTCGATAATCTAGAATCAACATTTTGATAAAACATCTTTAATTTAAAAATGCAACATCGATTTTAATTCCGAGTTTAATTTAATTATGATTAGAAGACTATATGTGACACGTTGAATATTTTGGAGACTGTAACTTCAGACAGATATAAAAAAATCACGATTGCAAAATAAACCTAATTTCAAACATGTCTAATCATAGAGGTAAAAGCATAAGAATTCACTTTTAAGGAAGATAATTAGTCTTCAAGTTAAGAACCACGTGTTGATGTCTAACAGCAAATTATCGGTTAAGTTTGCAACCGTCTTCAATCCTCGAGCATCTCGAGGGTATATACGAGGTAAAAAGGCGTAGGATGGTCGAAAGGGAGTAATCATTCCTCAGCAAAGTGGCTAACTATGACGCGCAATATCCGCGTGACTTTAGACTTTAGCTTTCAGCAAATTTCTACTCTCTGAGAGCCGAGTCAGCGAAGAAGATCGTGGCGTCTAATTGGATCAGTATCAAGTGCTTTTTCCCTTGGAGGAAGCACAAAAAACAGGCAAACAGCGACGTGTCACCAATTCCCGCGCTGCTTGTTATTCGCCACAGTCGCATGATAATTTGCAATACAATAACATATCGCTCATTAGCAGCGTAAAAAGTGTTATTTAATTAAACGGCTCGAATATAATAAACAAACAAAAGCACACAGCACAAAAAACGCCGAATTCGAACTATGATCGCATAACGCGAGGATAACAGTGAACTGTTTCACAAACGTTTCAATTTGCGTTAGATTTTTTTGAACGCTATTTTATATATATATGGATTTTTATGTTTTCATGAATTTATCAATAAACGTGAATGATATCTATGGTTCTACCAATCTGTACATGTGTTTAATACATCCATTATATATAGAATTATTTTCATAAATTTAACGGCAAATAATTTAAATTGATTTCTTTATATTTAGAATTAAAGTACAGCTCGTGTGATGGCACGAATAAACACTTCGGTTCGTATCTGCGCTCGCATCGCATCGCTTTCTTTATACGGTAATTTTTCCAGCCGGTTGAAACCAGCTCGCATAAAAGCTCTCGGCGCGACGGCGACGTTCGTAACATATCAAAGCTGAATAAAATCTGTCTGGGCGGGGTGGGATCTGTCCTGACGCCGGCGGCCGTCACGACGATAATTGGATTGCACTAGTCAGTTTCATACGTGATAACGCTGCAAGACGCGCGGGGGACATAATCGAATGAGGTGCACCGGATGTGCATTGACGGCGAGGTCGAGGTCGAGGAGGGAAAACGTCGCGGACGTGGAAAGGCCGTAAACCGATCAGCGTCCGTGATGCAGATTCGTGGGAAGCAACGTCGGTTTGGCCGATTGTATAAAGACTTTTCGCGACTTCCTGAGAGAGACCGCGATCGTCTCCTCGATAATTTACCGCGTCTGGGAGAAACTTCAAAATGCGATCGACGGAGAGAAAGAAAGAGAGAAGAAGTTTTGTTACACGAATGCAACGCTCGCGTGTCCCCACGTCCTGAGATCCTCCTAACGAAGGATTGTCATGCGGTGAATGGTCCGCCGATTTGCATTCGAGAAATTCGCCCGACGCTCCGCGGCCTATTCGTTTCCTATTCGAAATTATGAAGCGCGATAATTGAAATGCCGTGTCTTTTATTTATTCAGCGGCGCGCAGCGGACTGCTATATTGTCACGTTTCTGCCACGGAGGCTTTAATTGCCACTGGATTATTTTTATTGAATTTATATATTGTCCTTATTTTTCCCGTGTTTTTGTTTTCCTTTCGGAAATACAGCACGTATACGTACAATGGATTGAAACGTCAACTCCTCGCTTGTTTTTTTTAGCTCGGATATAACCAACGTATAGCCGTCTCTTGATTCACGTTGCAGATTTTTTTTTTTAGAATGGATCTGGATGTTGCGGTACGCATAGCACAAAGTAACAGACTTTGAAAAAAATCTGCGAAGCTACATACACCTATTTTGTGTGTTTAGCTGAACGACTTTTCAAACATTTTTCAGCATGCGAGCATAGAACCACGCAGTAAAGATACAACGCAGCTCAAGAAATAGGTTTACATTCTTGCGCGAGACAATACAAGGAAAAATCCTAGATTATTTATATATTTTTTCTTATTTCAATCCCGAAACGAGACTTTTAACAATTATTATAAATAATAGAAAATTAAAATATTTTCTTCTCCTGGATCGATTTTTTGACAAAAAATAATCAAGATACCGTCCAGAGATCGCGCGAATTGCTGCAGATTAAATATAAATGAATGCATTTCCCTTATCTTCTTTTTTATTATGCTTTCGTTTTTCAACCACGAGGTAGTGTGTCGCAGAAAGGCGAAATAGGCCGTAAATAGGTTATCAGGTGACATTAGTCGGAGCTGCGTAGCGTTATGCGATCAATCGGCTTTGAGGCATGCAACCACGGTGATTATTAATCTCGGCAAAGGGGGGTTTTATTGACGCAACGGGATTAAAACTCGATTCACCCGCGCGTACGCAACTATCCTCTCGATGGCAAAGGATCGCATTGGATATTCATGTGCGTCCTTTAAAATAAATACTAGGGGGAGAGACGTCAAACGAAATAACACTTTTAACAATAACGAGCGGCAATAAAAAGAATTTAATGTAAAATACGCGCCGCGTTTTACGTCTCGATAATAACGAAATATTTTAATGCAAATGCACATGGAAATCTGGTATATACAGATTATTGGTGGGATCGAAATGTGATTGATTATTTCCCTTGACGACTCCGAATTTGATTCCGAATGGTATTTCCAGTTCGAATTTAATTTTGACCACGCCACGGCTACAGCGCGGTCGTGTAGCACGGTCCTTTTTAATCTGTTTTCCATTTTCCAATTTTCGAGAAAAATGCGGCTCGGTGTTTTACATGGCGCAATTGTTGCCAGTCTGTCACGCCTGCGCCGTATTTGCGGCAAGCTACAATCGATAGCGCGTGTCGCGACCGAGTTTATCGAGAGATCAATGTAATGTACGTCGTTAAAGACGATCGACTTTCCATCCGCAAACAATTGCAAATTTTGCTGTTATAAATTTTCCGACGTCGCTACGTTCTTTATAACAAAAATATTGGATTGAACAAGTCACTAATGAAAATCATTTCATTATGCAACATGCTTTTAAACTAAGAATGCGATATATCTTGGAATAATTTTATGTAAACGTTTAACGAATAATTTAATAATATTAAATTAAATAATATATACTTTCTTGTGCAAATCAATATTTAATTCTGATTGGCAAAAGTTATTTAAAGTCCGAAAATTTGGCCCGTGCATATTATTTGAAAGTTTATCAATCTTTTCTAAGCGCTATAATGTAATTTCTTAAAACACAATATTTCAGCAAATCTTGGCATTCTAAGAAAGCTCAGGAGAAATAGTAGTCGCGCGTAGAATGCAATATATTTGGCGCAACTCCAGGTAACAATAATCCTACGACAATTCCAAGTTAGAGGATGCTGGCAACTGAATGAAAATGTACAGACAACAAAGATAGACACAGTAATCTCCCTACGACTTAGAGAAACACGGCTATTTATGCGTTGGCAAACGTACACGACACTTTTTTCTACGTAAAATACTTGACTTCCGGGTATATCATAAAGACAACCGGACAGTTTTGTAGGGGCAGAAAGAGAAGCGGAAAAGCGAGATTAAAACGCGTATACGCGTTAAAAAATATATATTTTTTTCGAACCGACGATAGAGCGGCAGGCTTTATCGAGAAAACGTATTTTTTTCTCCCTCTTACAAAAGAGAGAATATTGTATTGGGGATTAACTCGACCATACGCAATTTAATTCGCCTATCGATAAAATGTATTTCAAAATAAATGAAATAATTGCAATTAGCCCGTGCACTCGCAATAAACGCTAATGATACATACTTGCAAAACTCGCGATGCGAATGGAGTTTATTGTATCATTTATCACAAAACGAAATGAGTAAAAAATTAAGAAATAAAAATTCTATTTTTTCAACAGAATATGTGATATACAAGAACATAAAAATGTACTTCTACTCATAGAAGTTTATAATTTTCAATTACTATTGTTCATTATCTTTGACATGTTGATATTAAATATAAATGTTGCATTAAAATTAGTAAAATAGTGAAGAAGCATGGTCCAAATCATATTAGGTATTTCATAAACTATCATTTATCATCATGTCAGGATGGATCGCGACGTAACAGTTAACTATTTTAACCCTAATCGCTTCAGGGACCGAAACTGCGGTGTTCCCTTCCCACAGCGATTTCCTCTAGTAAAACTTTAAAGAGACACTTAATTGCAATGTTATTTAATGATAAAAACGAGACTTATAGAGTTGTTAATTAAATTACATTTTAATTAAAACACATCTCGAGAATCTAAATACGAATATATATCGGATAGCTGTTTTCATTAAATTTGAAGCTTGTGTTTGGTAGATATTTAATTTAATAATTTTAATCATCATAATTAATTATCACATTATTTAAAGAGAAAAATATCGAACAGCTATTGAATGCATATCAAAAAACAACAAGAATGAATGTTAATTAATAAGACCAATCAATGCCATTGATAGATATGAATCAGACAACATTCCCTTATATTAAGCGTGCGGCGGAATTAGTGGAGCCTCACCCATTGGAGAAATTTCCATGGAACAAATGCGTTCCATTACAAACCCCACAGCCTGCGAGCACGTGCCGCACGTGCCTTCTACGCTCGCGTCAGCTTGCTGAAATCGCCAAATTCTGTTTATCACGAAACATAATTAAAATCTCGTTTGAGATACATTTTTGACAGTATTTTATCGCACGTTTCAATATTCGTTTCAGATAAAAAGAGAGTGAGAGAGAGAGAGAGAGAAAGAAAGAAAGAGTGAAAAGTTCAATCATTTTTATTATACGGGGCCAAAAACTGTTTCCAGATACGAGATATCGATCCCAAACCACTTTCAAAACCTTACTTCGTAATTCACGAAATGGAACATAATGCTCGAGTGCGATTGGTATATATATATATACCAATATATATAATATATACGTATATATATATATATATATATGCATTACTTTCAAATGTTTCAAACATAGTTGAAAGCTTCAGCAACCGCATTAGTCGGATTGGAGCGAAAATTCTCTGAAAAATTTCGCGGCAGGGAATCGTACCCCGTTACCTGGTTCTTCAACATGGACTACAACGGCGCGACCCAGTTTTCGAGATCTAATTAGCGGTGAAGCGAGCTGGCAGTCTCGTTTGTTCTGTTTCAACGGAGTTGCGAGAGCCGATTCGCTCGTCGAGCCTTTCCCGACGTTGTCGACGTTGTTTAAGGGCCGCATGGCACGAATAATAAACAAATATGATACACGACCAACAAACGCGATAAGCGCAAACGTGGCCCGGCCATATCGTTTCAGCTTATAAGCTGATTGCAAGCATGTTACGCGTCACACCGATGCGCTTACATAAATTTGTATGTACCAGGAAATTAACCAATGCTATTCACATAATACAAGCTTGAACGCACTTCCCGATAACGTCGTCGTCGATTATAACATTGAAAATTTTCTTTCCCAAAATACATGTCAAAATTGAGCCGAACGACATGTTCGCCGATATACATTAATTCACTGATATATTAATTTGCTTCTATTTTCGATATTTATAAATATATGTCGCGAATGCGCCGATCCCGAAGTTAATTCTGATGAAAGATAAAAAGTGAACCACCAAAATCGGGTCAGAAATAAAGGACACGAAATTTTATGATATTCGACGCGTACACGTATGTGTAACAATTTAATTTAAAAATATTGCGAAATATATATGAACATTCTACAAATACATTGCAGATGGCAACTGCAAATACGCTACATCGTGACTCGGTTTCGCTGGCAACTGTAAATATATAACATCGTTACTCGAATTAAATCGTTAATGATGATATCCGACCATTATTCATGCCCGTCGAAAACCACTTATCTCCCGATCGTCTTTCTTCACGCAGTAGACGTGATATCGCATTAACATGACGTAGAGACGAGGCCAATATTATGGGAAGTGTCGACTTAACCCACGTTTCCGGTGCGAGCTCGACGCGAGAGGTTCCATGCGCGAGGTTTTATCTCGTTGTGATTTATGGCGCCGGTTGGGACGCGACGACGTTAAATAGCGCCGAGGATCGAGCCACTTACGCCCACGCACATCACCGCGGACGTGATATCGTCCAAAGAAAATGCGAATCCCGATCGGACGCGGATAAATAATAAATAACGAAATAATAAATGAGAACGTGAGTTAGGAAATACGAACTCGAAAGTTCTAGTTTTCAAGCAGATATTGGGACCGATATGACTTGGACGAGTCTGATTTTTGATGACACATTGGAAAAAATTGATAAGCGCAACAGCAGAAGCCGATAAAGATTCAGATAAACTGGAACGTATGTCTAGGAAGTATGCTTCTTTTCGATGTCCGCGCGTCTCTAGACGCCGGTTCCTCGGTGGCCGCCATCGGCGATATGAGTCAGGGAAAAAGGAAACGTACTAACGAGCCCCGGTCAGCATTAATTGTGACATCCTCCCGACGGTGGCCGGGCCACTTCCGTCGACTCTGGAACGGAGGAAGCTGCCAAGACGACCTCTACGCCTACGCGAGCCGACAAAAGGGCCCTTCCTCCGGTGCGGAGGAGCTGCCGACGTAACATGACGAGCGTGGAAGTTAGGCAAATGACCGAAATCTCTTCTTAATACATCCGGAAGATTAATTTCGATGCGTATGCGACGCGTTACCTATCTTGATAATTCGAAGTATGTATCGTCCGCGTTACATCGAACGTTGCGTCGATAGATCAGTGCGAATTTTTCTCAAAATCTAGCTCGTTAACAGATATACAGTTATGTACAAAATAATAGCACCGGCTTAAAAAAGGAATCCCTAATTTTTATGTTTCCTCCACCATGCTTAACTGTTTTGGCTGTACCTATATCTCAAATTAAATTCTGACTTTTGTGGTCATATAAAAATTCAAATATTTGAAATATTTCTGTGCGGTGCTATTATTTTTTGCACATAGTTGTAACATAGTCTGTTACTGGAAGATAAGAGATAAACGTAAGTAATCATAGATATAGTTATAAATGCAGACGACCAAAATGCTTTACTTCAAATCCTTTTCTTTAAAGTTTTGTGAACTTTTTGCGTGACGAAATATTATTTATTTTAATATTATTTTCGCGAATCGCGAAAAATGTCGCAATTCGCGATATATTAATTTAAATTATTAATTTAAATATTCGCATATTCGTCGGTCTTGAAACCCTTACATGAAGCCGGAATAATTAATTCACATATTAAATTGACGAGCAATTTAATAATTGCTATAAATATCACCACATGCCTCGATGATCGAATTGGTAGGACATCCGCATGGATTGATGGGAGATCCAGGTTCGAATCCTGGTTGAGGTGTTATTTTTCGCAATAAGTTCTTTACAATTTTTTTGGGGAATGGGGGGATCTTATAGATGCTAGTGAGCATCAAAAATTATTAAATTGCTCGTCAATTTAATATGTGAATTAATTATTCCGGCTTCATGTAAGGACTGCGTTTCAAGACCGACGAATATGCGGCGCGCAGTTCGCATGAGCAGGAATATTCACAAAATAATTATTATTAGGCACCAAGATCCGCCGCGACCGATATTCTTTCATATTTATATTTGTTTAATATCATCGGTCTTATTCTTAATATCATTTGTTTGAAATTATTTTACTTCTGCAAGAGTAATTTTATACCTAAGCTATAACTGTCTATTTATTCATATCTATCTATCGAAAGTGTTGTGATATTAAATAAATAAATCTGTCTAATGAAATTACTTCGCTTCTGCAAGATTAATTTCATACCATATGTTAATGAATAATTTTAGACCCATCTAAAAGTAATCTGACAATATTGTTTGGTGAACCAGTTTTCCGAACGCGATCTATATTAAGATTCCTCGAATTCGCTGGATAGATATTCGTATACTGCACGCATACCACAATCGGGTCGCAGCTGGGGTGTCGATGACGCCAGTCGTCATCCCCGTAACACGTCGAAATCGCGCTCGCGGTGGCGCATTCGCGTTCACGTTCGCGCTCGCACGACACCACACGTTAACGCAATTGCAACTGACGCAGCTGATCGTTTGGATGCGCCCCGCGTATGGGAATTCGATGAATCCAGGGATTTCCGGGTGGAATCGCATTACACTGATACGCACGGCCCTCTAAATGCGTTATGTCGTTTGCGAGGCGGCCGGCGCGGCGCGCCGCTCTCGATATCCCGTGGACGGATTCGCGGCGTCGACCATTAAATTCAAGGCGCGTCAGCTTGGTACCGCATGCGGGTACCGGAACGGCAATGCGCACAAGTTTACGCGGTTACGAGGGGGATACCTCCCGCTTGCTTCGTGTCGTGTCCCGATTTACCGTCGAGGCGCACCCGAAGAATTCGCAATTGAATCAGCCGCGGAGAGAACGTGAAGAAGCAATTTTACGCGAATAAAACTGCAGCAAGGAAACGTGAGCTAGAATCATGTAGCTAATTCCTATTACACGAAGATCATTGGGAAAATGTACGAGAGTCGTTTTTAAAGTAAGGACCGTTTTGTTATAAACCAAAGAAAACTTTATTCGTCCAAATAATTTTAACGGATGGCAACTGATGAAGAAGTGAAAGAAATAGTTACGGATTGGTTAAATGGACTGGCAGCCGACTTCTATGATGAAGGGATCGTTAAGCTTGTGCAACGTCTGGACAAATGCCTGAATCTCAATGGGGACTACGCAGAAAAATAAATATACAGGGTGGGGGAAAAGTACCGAACCCCTGAAATATCACGGAAGGAGTGGGATATAGAAAAAAAATGTTAAATACAAAAGTAGTAGGGTTCAAAGTGGGGCACTTGATGGTGACCTTTACTACTTTTGTATTTAACATTTTTTCCTATGTCCCACTTCTTCAGAGATATTTCAGGAGTCCGGGACTTTTTCCCCACCCTGTATGTTGTAAACATGTAATAAACATATCTAGCAGTGACATTAAAATTATTTGGATGAATAAATTTCTTTGGTTTATAACAAAACGGTTCTTACTTTAAAAACAACTCTCGTATAATAACGACGAAGAGGATGCCCGTGTCGAGATTCTTTAGCGACAAGAGCATCCTCTTACAAAACGAGGAAATTATCTAGTTATATAATTGTCTAATTATTTACAGTAAAATGTTATTACTGATTTAATTAACGTAATTGGCGCGCTGGGATAAAAAGTAAATTCTGAGATGAAGAGACGCCAAGGAAGAAATAATTATCGACAAAGAACTAATTATTTGAGCGAAAATACAGCGGATATTGAATTGCCCGGGACGATAAGGTCCAATCCATTATCGCTACCGATCCTGTTTCGCGACTGAATCAGGCGACCCCTGACAATAGTCGTATAAGGGACGTGTACGAAGCTCCTTCCGTAGAAAGGAGTCACAATCGCGGAGGGAAGCAATATCTCGGACGAAATCTCGTAACGAGATTTTCTCGCAAGAGATGACCCTCCCGAGATTCCTCCGGGCAACCTCAATAATTATACTTTAATCAAAGTCGCAACGAAAATTCCGTTTGATCCACTCGACGACGCTTTCCGCTCGCTCGGAAATAAGAGGAACAGAAATTGTGGCAATTACCATTTTCCGCGTCTCGAGGAATACTCGCGGGAGTACCGTAAAGTCGAAATGGCTCGACCGAACAAGGGAGGCGACTTACGCGAAGTCAACTTCGTTCCGATACGAAACCGACGACGTCTCTCCGATAACGAGTTTATCGATCTAAACACGGTAGCGAACAAAGAGCTTTGACAGGACCGATATCTTTATTCCATTACATTTTCTCTATTTTATTAGCCTCGCAGGAAGTGTCTCATATTTCGACGCCGAAACAACGGCAGATCTCTTCAATGGCGTTTTTCCAACTTCCTGCTCTATTTCTTTCTTGTGCCGACAGTACGTGGGAACAATTTATGCAACTACATCAAGAAAAATAAAACGACGAATCATCTCTGCACACGGTGCACAAGTACGCTGAGGAAAATTTGAAACGATAAAAAAAGTACTAAAGAATAAACCGGAAAATTTAATCAAAAAAACTGTGCACGGAAAGAATGGTTTTGTTGAAATATCTAAAAATTCGGCCAGATACGAATCTGAAAATAATTTTTGTTGGACTATTAAAATAATTATGTAGCCCAAAATATTTGCTGGAATATCAAAACTTTTTGTAGCATTATCATGATGTTTGAGCGTCTCACGTAGTTACTTTTGGTCTAACAAAATTATTTTCAGATCTGTATCTGGCTAAATTTTTAGATATTTCAGCAAAACCGTTCTTTCCGTGTGCTACAATTCTAAATGTAGAAATAAAAAAAGGATAGGTACAATAAATTTATTTGTAAAGCACGATATAGTCGAGTTTCTCATATCGTTTTGCATTTCTAATCTGCAATTCTGCACACCTTCGTCGGTTTTATCGTAAAAGCATAAAGTCGTCATTACGTCTAGAAGACTAAAATGTCGGCTCAGTACTGAGCTTCTCTGAGATAATTAATTCGCGCTTAATCCGCGCGGTATATCCGAGCTTAGCGAGCTCCACCGAGGCACACACTCCAACCGGAATATAATCTTTTCAAAAAAGCAGGGCGACGCGTTTCCCAGCAATGGCACGTTTGATCAAAGGGCGACAAATTTTCGTTTGATCTCCTTGTAACGATGTTTCTCTTCTCGCTCCCCTCGCTCCTCTCGCTGATAAGAAGTGGTGGAAGGAGGTGACGAGTGTTCAAAGAATTACCAATCGACACGGGAAATCGCGACAAAGGTCGAGAGGAAGAGAGGAACTCACCGTAGCTTTTCATCCCCCTGTTACGTGGCGCAGGCCGCGTTAAAGGGATTTCAGAGGAAACGAGAGCGAAAAAAGGATGGGAACGGGGCGTGATGAGGAAAGAGAAGTCGGAGAATCCGTAAACAACATATCGCTGCCTCGGCTACGCGAGAAACTCTGAAAACTTTGTCGTAGCTCTGGAACTCCGGCTCTCTCTTCCCCTCTGTCTCACTCTTTCTCTCTTTCCACCTCCGTCTACTTTTCCTCCGCAGCCTCCGAGGCTGAGATAATTAAACTAGTATCGCGTGGGAGGGCGGGAGTTCTCCTCCCGCTCTGTCAAAAGGAACGGAAGTCGAAATTGCAACGCGTTAAAAGGGCTCGCGCCCGGATGTCGGGCACGACGATGATGAACGAGGCTCCGTTGCTCCTAATTCTCGCGGTGATTGTTTTCCTCTCTTTCTCTCTCGAGCGGCCAAGTCGGAAGAGAGGACGAATCGGTTAATAAAGTCAGAAAAGTATCGCGTGATAACTCGTATCGCATTACGAGATCGATATCCTTAAGTGCGAGAGATATTGTTCACAAAAATATTAAACGCTAAAAAATTAAAGCGAGAAACGTAGAAATAAATTTATTATTAAGCACCAAGATCTGCCGCGACCGATATTGGCTTTCTCTCATATTTATATTTGTTTAATTTCATCGGTCTTATTCTTATTATTATTGTTTAAAATACGTCGCCTGAAACATGACGTTCATCCAACATATATTTGTTATTGCGAGAAATATCACCTCATGCCTCGATAGTCGAATTGGTTAGGACGCCCACACGGATTGTAGAGAGATCCAGATTTGAATCCTGCACGGAAAGAACGGTTTTGCTGAAGTATCTAAAAATTTAGCCAGATACAGATCTGAAAATAATTATGTTGGACCATCCAAAATAATTATGTAGGACGCTCAAACATAATGGCAATGCTGCAAAAAGTTTTGACGTCCTAGCAAATAGCTTGAGCGTCCTACATAATTATTTTGGATAGTCCAACATAATTATTTTCTGATCTGTATCTGACTAAATTTTTAGATACTTCAGCAAAACCGTTCTTTCCGTGATGGTTGAGGTGTTATTTTTCGCAATACTTTCTTTACAGTTTTCGGGGAAAGGGGATCTCATAGATGCTTGTTAGCATCAAAAATTATTGAATTGCTCGTCAATTTAATATGTGAATTAATTATTCCGGGTTCATGTACCTAAGGATTGTGTTTCAAGACCGACGAATATGCGACGCGCAGTTGGCATGAGCAGGAAAATTCACAAAATAATTATTATTAGGCACCAAGATTCACCGCAACCAATATTGGCTTTCTCTCATATTTATATTTGTAGAGATAAATGTCAAAATAATATGCGCGAATCTGTTTGAAAAAAAATTCTAGACATCAGCATCGTTAACGGAGACGGAAATATTGCAAAGGAGAAACGATCCCGCGCTGTTCCCCGGAGGAGTACATGTGAAATATCGATTCCAAATTTGTCGAAGAAAGTTGTTCGTACGGTCGGGAGAAAATACCCGCTTGTACGCGACGGTGTTTCAAAATAAACTCGACGGGAGCAAGGAGCGGAACATAAACTTAATGCCTCGGAGTAGAGAAGAAAGATTAAAGAGAGAAAATTTTCTCACCAGCGGTATCCCGATAACGTAACTTCGTCCTGTTTATTCCCGTTCGCAGGGAGCCACGGCGCGCAATAAATAACGCGATGCGTTAGCCATCTCGAGCGGAAAAGAAGACGATGGAGTTTCGAAGCGAGAACGACGGCGACGACCGGCGAGGCGCGGCGGTTGTCGCGAGATGCCCGTACTTTATGGTTTCGATTAATATTAAAGTTTTATAGGTACGCTTAATGTCACCGCGCCTCCGGACGTCACGGAGATCGATACCATGTTCCGCGTCGAGCGTCGCCGTGGCAAGGAACGCGGCGTTTCGCGTCGCGCTCGACCCGTAGGTCGATAAATCACGCGTCGCGCGACGGACGGCGTATAAATACGCTGTAATTGAGGCGTCATAACCAGCGATTCAAACCCACCCCTTTGACCCCCTTTGTCGCGTTACTGCAATAATGTCGTCGCGAGCGGAGCGCGGAGTCCATAACGACGCATAAACGCGCTGAAGAAAGTTTCGCGTTGCAATTTGACCAGCCATTGAAGAGGCGTAGCTATATACTGAATCCTTTCACGTCTTATATCCAATTATTTTATTAAATAAAATATTTTACATTCATTTCATCCTTAGTCGTGACACGACATTTGCGTTCTTTCCACTCAGGTAATAGTTATAATGGTTTCTTTTTAAGTAGGTATCTTCTTTTTCTGTATGAACCTTTATTTGTCAAAATTACTTTACTTTTCCTTTCAAAAAATTTATTACATTTAAGCTTCAAAATTTTATAATTTCGCTAATTTACCTAATTCATTAAATTTTTTTTTTCCACTTACCTATTAAGTTCATTTGGTGGAAGTAACGCGAATCTCGTTCACATTCATTCGTTATTTTAATTTCGTACTGAAGAGGACTCAAATTAGAGTCGAAACGTTTACGTTACTTGTATATTTGTAATTGTACTTAAATAAATAAGGTGTTTCGCCCCAACAACGGCGTTGGCTTTCTTTTATATTCTCTTGATTTTATATCCGAGAGCCTTTCTACTATTAATAAGATATTTTATTAAAAATAAAAATAATGCAAAAGTGCAACGACAAATGCAATTCGACGCTTCATATCTGTCGGGAAGAAAACGATATCAAATTAATCAGAGAATCCCGCTACGTGAATCATTGTCGCGAGTTCATCATCACGGTTATCCGCGTTTGATTGGATATCGATAGAGTCGGGTTCGCAATAAAAAGTTTCCCTTCCAACACGTCCTCGACTTCGTACGAACATTCATATCGTGCGGGGAACTCGCGGGGAACTCGCGGGGAACTTAATGGAACTTATATTCCCACATCTGTCGCAAAGTTACGACACTTACAAACTTCCCGAACTATTCGGTATATAAGTGCAAATATTTGCTCCGCGACTCTTTAACTCTCTGCACGACCTCTCCCCCCCCCCGAGTCGTCGACATAGGGCGTCCGCCGACGGCGACGCTTCTCTCCCGCCGACGATTTGCGACGGGTGCAACCCCTTTCGGTTTCGCTCGGTAGAAAATCCGAATTAATTTCAACGACCGGGCGGATTTGTGCCGCCACTCGTCACGGCATCGCATTGTTTTGAGCCGATGCTGGCGCGACGCCACGGCGCCATTTTTCTTCTCGGTTTACCCGTAATTAAACGCGCGCGGGACTCCGGGACGCATCCAGTCCCTGTGTAACTGATAAATTATGGCCGGCGACGCCGATATTTATTATGCCATCTCGCTTTCCCCGGCAGTGTACTTTCTCTGGCTACCGCGCGGTATTTACGCTGATGGTAATAATGGTAGTTTATGGGAAGACATCGGGAAACACGAGATTTTGGAGCACTCGCCTTTAATGGGCGTTATGTCATTACTTAATGTATTACCTAATGATACCTATTACGAACAGGATGACGGCGTGGTTTATGTAATTATCTTATCTTTCGTACTGCAAATTCTTTATAAATTTTATCGTTATCGTTATTAATCCTTGATCGCATGATATATTTTTAAATTATAAAATATTTCGATTAATACTTGATAAAAAATCCGACATAAGAGTTGAGAAGTTACATGTACAAGAGAGTATAATTTATTTCTACTTTTAACCGCTTCGTATTGGATTTCCTATTAAATAAATTGTATTTGCACGCAATATGGCTCTGTCATTTTCTACCCTCATTTTATGCTAATTAATTTTATAACCACCTAACGAGATTTAAGTTTCAATTCCACAATATTTTTCAACATATTTGTCATCCATATGATATTGCCATAATAATCAAACAAGTGCAATTAATAATCTCATTTTACAAAATAATTATTCCAATCGATTACTCTGACACAATTACAGGAAGAACCAACGGTCTTTCTGCGGACCGCCGCGCCGATTCGAGCTGAAGCGATCGGCAGCTCCGATAACGGCGCCTTCTGTCTTTATCTCGTTGATATCATCGAATAAAGCCCGGCGGGAAAACATGCTCAGTTTAATACGCCGCGCCGTCAAAATGATGAGCGTTTAATTAAGACGTTTGTTTAACCTCCTTGTCACCGGCACGTTAAGTCGCTTAATATGGCCATTTATGAAACATCGAGAAGGATAGTTAGACGCGGAAAGTAATATGAATCTAAGTTACAACGTAAATATCGGGCGCGGATACCGAATGAAGTTACAAAGTAACTTTCAGAGCAAAAGTAAACCAATTACTCGCGTCGGCGCAATCATTGCGGTCTGTGCGCTAAGCAATAGCCGTAATACTCGGCCAACAGAAACCAACTGCAATAATCAAACACAAGTTAATTACCGCATTGTATCTACAACGTTGCGCGCAACGTTCGATAACGCGCAATAGTTTTGCTATTTGTTCCATTTAAGTTAAATTGTCCCAGGAAAGCAGTACAATTTTTCCGCGTCTAACTATACGCGGAATCAAGAATGTGTATCGAGAATGTCCTTTCAACCGATGTTCACAAAGACATGTTGTTCGCCTCGCAATAAAACCATATGGCGCGGAGAAACGTATACTCCGTACCCGTAGCAACAAATCTATATCGTCCATACAACCGAAGTAAAAAGAATCGCGAGCTACTCGTCGGACAACGAATCCATCGTCATCTATTTACCGTGTCGGCCTGGAGTTAGAACAATTGTTTGCAGTAGCTGTACGAGCAAATGGATTTGTCTCCCGGGGGCTACACCTGGCCCAACAAAAATCACGTGGCGCTGTAACTAGCGCGAGCACATATCGGGTGATAGTTGCATTTCGTATTCCCAACGGGAGCGTCCCAGCATTCCATTCCGCCGGAATTTCTCGGATAGAGCTGCAAATCGGCGCGGGACAAATCGGCGCGGATATAATGGCCATCGATCGGCCATAAATCAAATCAGCCAAGTCAAACGGAAGGGGGGCGGGGGAGGAGGAGAGCCGTGTAGATGTGATAGATCGGATGAAAATGGGCGACTGTCAGATCATTCGTTCATTGAGCGACGACGTCTCTTTAATCACGCTGACGCGCGAAGGATTATCAATACGTGTCTGTATCAGCGATCTAATGGAAACGCGGAGGGGGATGCGGAATTGATGTTTCGCGCGTCGAGCGCGCTCAGCTCGGTCGAGATGGCTCATTTTCGGCCGACGGGACCGGACGTGTCCGACTTTCGTCGATTCCGTTCATCGCCGGCGTGCGTGCGCCCGGTTTACCTCCAGCATATGCCGCTACGTTAATTTGGGGTCACCGTGTGCGTGCAGCGCGATGCTCTCTCGGGCACCCGCGATGACGCACGCGGCCGAAAAATGCCAATAACGAGGCGTAATTTCTGATAATTGGTAGCGCAAATTTTTATGACGTAAATCGAGCGAAATTACGCGGGGAGACGAATGGAAATGATATCTCGCCGGGTTGCGCGCCGGATATATCATCTCGCGGATACAATTCATATTGGCAACGTATTTTTCAGTACGATACGCGATAAATGTCAATCAGGATTAACCCAAAACCCCGTAACGCGATCCAATTATAATCGAATCGTACCGTGCGCGAAGCATGGCAGCAACAATGTGGAAAACGAACGATCGTCTTGCTAAAGCGGTGTCTACAATAAGATTTTAAGTCGTAAGACTTAACATATCGACCAATCACAGTTGAGCATTCTAAAAGTAAGACCGCAATTTTGATTGTGATTGGTCGATATGTTAAATCTTACGACTTAAAATCTCATTGTAGACACCGCTTAACGGATAAACTGTCTTGCCCGCGATACACGCCGCCTCACTCCGAGACGTTCTACAGCGTTACTCCGTGCTGAGGTACAGAAAAAGACGCTCGCTCCGTACCGACCACGGTTCCTCGGTTAATCGCAAAGGCAGCCGACGGCGGCGAGCGCAAAAAGCTCTTACGCGCACCGTCGACGCGTGGACGCCCGGAGCCGCTTGTCTACCGCTTTATTACGCGAAACTTATGCATTATTCAAGCGCAACGCGACTCATGCGGTGCATGCGTGCACCACGCGTTGCGTATCGAACCGTCTAGTGTGCCTGCGTGTGTATCACGCTCCGTCTCTCCCTTTCCCTCCCCTGTCCCTCCCTCCCTCCCTCTCTCACACTCTCTCTTTCTCTCTCTCTTTCTCGTTCGTGCATCGGCGACACGCGGAGATCGGTTACAGTTACAAAGCCGCGATATCGTCGACCGATACAACGCACGGGATTACACGCGTGGTATACATTGCTCGCCCACGCTCGCGGCTCGCATGACAAATTCTGCTCTCCGGCAATCATAACGCCGTCGAGAGACGCGATTAGCATTGTCAGCATGAGATACGAGCGGAGACAACGGCGAGGACGACAACGACGACGACGACGACGACGATGACGGGGACGTCAAAACCGTCGTTCATGCTGTTCTCGCTCGATTCTGCGTTTATCGCAAACGCAACGTAATCTAATATGTATAATGATATATTCTGTAATACTATAATAGATTATATTATGGCGCAGCATGACGAAGACATCAATTTGATAGCGTAGGAGTCGAGAGGAATGGAGGATAAAGATTTTTTTTTACGGAGATAAAGTCTCGACTGCGAGTTATTTTGTTCTGATCGAATGTCAATATCGATTTTCCGTTCTGCGTCTTTTTGCTGCTAACATTACGAAATTGCCTTTCACAATTCCTATCCTGAAAAAGTAATAAACTTAAAATGGTACAAAATGCATCAGACAGACTCTAATTTTACACATGTATTATTCCCGGAAGAAAGTAAGATCTTCTTTCTTTCTTTCCCTGTTAGTGTCAAAGGCGCTCTAAAATGTAAGAATATGCCAACCGAAAATGAGATTTTACTTCGAACTCTTCGTTTTAAGTGTAGAGTTTAGAAAAATCTGGGTCGCCTTTTGTGAAGATAAGATTACAAAGTATCGTGAATAAACTTTAATAAGCGAATTTAAAATCATACGCGCGTAAAGAGTGAAAAGGAAGCATCGAGGTCGCAAAAAATTAGCTGTACAAACCAAAATAGTTTCTAAAATTCATTCAACTAGTAATATTTGTTATTAAAAATATTAGTAACTATCAATATATATTTTTTCTTCCATATACACTTATCTTTAAGTATGAATGAAGAAAAATTTATCACATATACATTAGTTATATGAAATACATTAGAAAAGACTTACTCAACATGATATTCATTGTGAAACGAATGCAGTCATTTACGTCAATTTACGTCATTTTAAGATATACATATATAATCTTACTTAAAATTAAAAACTAAAATATCTTTATGCCATTCTCTTTTTATTAGAGAAACAGAGAGAAATCCCCTCATTTATAATTCTTAAGAATGCTTCCGCAGAAGGAAGCTTAGGAATCTGCGAGTAAAGATATAACTTCCTGAGTTTCTTTCTTCTCGTATTCGATGTGACGATATTCAGTTGACAAAGCATTATTCCGAGACAGGCAAAAGGGATGACACAGTGATGGGGAGAGCCCATATTCTTGCATTATAATACTTGCCGGATTTCGACAGAAAAGGATATTGTCTTTTTCATCGAGATATCCAGCCAGTCAGCCGGCGATAGGATCAAATCAAAAGGCAATAAGCGTCAATCAGCGATTTCAGGGATCCTCCGGGGATCAAGCGGGTGTGATTTAAGCGCGTGCTTCGTGGAAAAACAAAGTGGTGAAAAGGGATACTTTGATTTATTATCGGTCTCTGAGGACCTCAAACCTTAAAAAGTTAGGCCACAAGCTCTTTGCGTCAGCTCCAAATACAAAAATAATATTCATGATCCCAACGGGAATATTTTTGTTTTAAATTCGTGCAATAAATTCTTCATTTAGGGATAAGTTTCTAAACTCAACTGATGTATCGAAATTTTAATAAATGACTTAAGCAATGAAATAAAAACAGTTGCAATTCTCATATCAAATTGATGATTTATTAAGATTGATTTATGTAAAAGATCGATTTCTACTAATCGATACCATTATCAAACAACTCGAATAATCGTCAATAGCCTGACGATAAATTAATAACGACAGATAACTCTTCATAATAATTTCTGTTTTAATTTCAACGAGAGCGTATCGAGATTTTAAAGAAACAGCATGCTTTTTTCACCAAAAATTTGTGTGCCGTGCAACTGGTTACAAGTTGCCGTCGTAAGTCTCGATCTTAGGAAATTCCTGCACATACGATGTGGGATTGAACTGAAAATTGCACCCTTTCAATTCACTAAGCGAATAGGGTCCATTGTCCATTCGGACACAATAAAGAAGGCAATCGCCTCGCGAAGATCCGTCGTACGAAACTCCCCGAATTACGGGTCTATTTGTTCGATTGTGGACGGTCCAATTTGCAGGTGATTTGGCCGTGTCACGTAATACATAAGAGTGCTCCTACCATCGATCGGATCGGTACATGTCAGCCGCAAGTAGCGGAATCGCTATTGGTCGGACGGCGCCCAGCGCATGAACGTCTTTTTCTCCTTTTGCGCTCGCCGTACTCCTGATCCTATCGGGATTCCGAGGACAGTTACGGTTCATTACGTGCCTCTGAGAAAATCTAGAATCCCGTGTGCTTAGCGGAAGCAATTGGCGACGCTCATTCGGATAACCGGATAAGTCACTTGTGTTTGCGGCCACGTTCGCGAGAACACGTAACGGAACTGTCATAGAAGTCGTGCCTTCGGGGGCGATTATCGAACGTCACATCGATTCCCACAGTGGCTGTGCATTACACAATCTGTTGCTAAAACTGGATTTTAAGAATTTCCGATATTTTGAGAATCTTCAATCTCTTCGCGATCTCTTGGACTTTCTCAAAATCTAATAGCAGACTTTTAACTTTCCCATATATTGTTATACATATTCTTTCCCTGACTTTCTACGGTATTTCGTGACTTAACGATAACTTTAATTACGATCTTGATTGAAATATCGATACTACGAAGTCTAACAGGAATTCTCTATACTACATTACAGGGATATAATATCCATCTTAATTTAATGATGACAAGCAAATTAATTTCGCCCAGCGTTATCGAACTCGACAATAATTAGGACATTGCGCATGCGACTTCGCTATGCGGGAACTCGTTAATTAGCGCGGTCGAGTGACAGGCACGCCGTGTGATTCACCACAAACGCATAAAATCCGACAGGCTACTCTCGCACAAGTACTTCTTGAATCGCGATTCGAGCGATAGGGGGCTTCATAAACTTGTCGCATTGAATTAATTTAAACCCTGCCATTCCCATTCCGAGCGGACCGGCTACCTGAGTGCGCACTTGGCTATATGGAAAATACCATTTGACGGCTGTTCATTTGCATGCTACACGCGCGACATAGTTACGTCGGCGACCTACAAGGCGCGAAGATAAAAGCGATAGGTCGCGAGTTCGTTAAACGAACACGAGCAGCTTCCGCGGATGGAAAGAAAGAAAGAGTAAAAAACTAACAATCGGCAAGCACATCTCGTGAATAAGATAAGCCGCTGGTTTTTGCCGACAACAGATAATTCATTCGCGATTAAGCGTACGTAATTTCCTCGTCTTGCCGTACTGACTGAAGAAAGAGACTATATTTACGGTGACTACGTCTACGAATTGAAATTGCACGACAAACAGTCGCCGTTGATGAAATACAGTACTATTGCAAATGTGAGAAGTTTCTTGATCAACAATTTAAATCTTTTTCGAAAGAACAGATGATTATGTCGAAACCTACCAATGTCTTCGACGCATTATGTTGAATTATGAATTGCAGAGACATTGCATAAAAGTATTTCTGAAATAAAATTCCCGCAAATTATAGTTTGTAATATTTTTCATTTCAACTTTTTAACTCTGTTAAAAAGCCAACATCATTTAGTGGTTTTTCATAATAAAAATATACTGTCTTTTACCTAAACGTATATCTTCACATAATCCTTCACGTAATTCCTTCACCACGAAAACAGAAAACACAATTTCAAAAAGACGATATGCGAAAGATATGCGTGTAATGTAATTCGTGCCAGTAATCACAAAGGCAACGAGCAGATTACCAACTCGTTTTAATGCCGAGTCGAAGTTCGCTACTTTATTTCCGTGCGCATTATAAAGTTTCTCTCGTCATGAAGGAAATGTCGTAATAAGCGTGCTTAAAGGGTGAAATTAGTACATCCACGGTAGATCAAATAGCTCCATAAACTTCATCACACAGCCGCCAACATTATTAAACCATACCCGTATTACAAGGTAGTCATAAAAAAATTGCGACAGACAGCTGGGAAGCTTAGAGAAATTCGCGGCACTCTTTTCCACAATGCAGATTTAAGTTAATCAGAACGTTGCTGTATTACTAAAACGCCTTTGTCATGTTTATTTTAATTCTCTCCTGCGGCTTCATAAATCTTTAATTCTCTGTTATCATACAAACTAAACTTTAAAATATTAAACGTATCTAATATTTTTCACAGTAGTAAAAATTTATTCTTTTTCAAGTCTGATCGCATCAGTAGAGCTGCCTGTTTTAAAGTTGCACTTGTTGCAAATTTCTCTAAGCTATCGATTTGTATCTACATATATACTTACATATTTTACTTGTGTTTGCTATACAAACATTTGTTTCAAAGCTTATGTCGCTTTCAAACTAAACGAGAAAGAAAGAGAAAGAGGGTTAAGTATTTAAATATTCTAAAAATTAATCTTTCTGTTGATAATTAAATGACACAATACAAGTTATTATCTGAAGACTTTCTGAATAATTTAACTGCTCTTAGATGTTCAAGTGCCCGTCGTCGATTGGTCGGACACACCCGGTGTGTCACCGTTCGCGAACACTTATCTCGCAACAAGCGTACGCTGTCGAGTTCATGCATCGACGCCCTCGATCATTTCGACGTAGCGACTACGCCACATTGTATAGCAATGTTAAACGCGCGAATGCGCCGCGGTCGCGGCCGCGGCCGCGCTCCGCGGAGGAAAGTAACCGAGAATGGACCGCGCGATTCAACGCACGAGATCTCGATCGTGGGCTACACCGGGATACAATGCGCGGTGACTCGTGATTCCTGTGAGGTCCCGAGGCGGGGACCTTTAGTGCGGACTCAAGGATGGGAGGATTCGCTATACGTCAAAGCCGCATAGTAGTCGCCGCTCGTATCGGTTTGAAAATGAATTATCGACGCTACGCTTGGTATCGGGAAGAAACGCGGACACTTTTATGCAGGATAGCACGTTATTGATAGTACAACCGGAAGAGAGGGATGCCCCTATACAAAGGAAGAGAATAAGTGAAACGTACAATAAAATTTCTCTTCCGCACGAAGCTCCGTTTTCAAGAAAATTTATTCAGAATATCGGAAAACTGATAATAACTTCTGTCATGTTTAAGCTTAGAAAACTTTGGGCTGCGCTGCGATATATAAATCGTGCAATAAAATGTAAAAAAGCTCAATATATTCACCACGTTTCATATAGAAAAATGATAAAAAAATGATTGAAGCTGCCCAATAAAAATTCTTTGTAAAATAACAAAATTATCTTTATTCGCTTCAATATAGAGAATATTATATTTTTCATATCCGGCTTTTGAAAAAAGAGAGGCAGTCGCTATTGAAAAGAACTAAATATGCGGTGCAGCATCGTAGAAAATCAAACAAGCTTAAGAAGGGAAAACATTGTTAATACTCTAGTTTTCTGAATTTCCTCGAAGATGAATGAAAGGAATTTATTATAGATTCACCTTTTTACCTAATTTTAGATTTACCTTTTAATGCAATATTATTTGCTTCCCGGCTGTATCAATGAGAAATTTTCTATCGGTTCTGTCCGTTGTCAAAGCTGATTCGATACTCTCTTAAATTTCAGTTAATTAAATTTCAATGTCAGTTAATTAAATATCCCCATGACAGTTCGCAATATAAATTTAGATTTCAGTAGCACCTACGTAGATTGAGACCCCTCGAATCCTCTGCCATAAATCCCTAAGAATGTCTGATCGGACGTCGCTTTCCCCACTGGCGATTACGGTAAACGTTCGCTGTACCACTTGCTTTCACCGTCTTCCTCGCAATAACGTGGTTTTCGTTAATTCGCATTTCCTGCTATCGTTGCACCAGTTTCTTCTGGCGCAAAAGCGCCAGTTACGACCGGCCGAGACAGTGATTTCAGCTCTGATTAAGACAAATCGCTTTGCTCCCCGAGGACGGATAACCGCTACACAGGGTGTTCGAAAGGTCACGCATTTTCTGATCGATAGATACGGGCTAGTAGATAGGAATCAGCAGATATGGATGAATAGATAAAAGAAATATCTATCGCCTGTAACGTATCGCAAGTACTCGTAGCGGAAGCATATGCATTTGTTTCAAAGGTAAGAACACGCGCGGCATGCTCATGTCGATTATAACGTGGGCATGAACTTTTGCTATTTCTATTAACAACTGAATCAGATATCTTCACATCCAACGTTCACTTATTACGCATGCTAAGCAATTTAAGAGCGATTAATTACTAAGACAATGAGGAAGAAGCGAGGCAAAACAACTTGATCCGGTGAAACTTTCGCTGTGAAAAAAGCCAGTTCGAATTCGCTAAAGAATCTCTGATCAGAATAAAACGCACAAGTTCTGGTACACCATATGTAGCAACATAGATTATCGAACGTGCCCTGCGCCGGCAGTTGGTTCGCGAGCGATGCAACAGGCGGCTCATCCATAGAGCCGTTCCACTGTGCTGCCTCCGGCGCTGCTCCGTAATCATTTACCCGCTTCTTTCGACATGGCATTGGATTACCATCGAAGACTTGTCGCACGTACACGCGCACGCATATACACCTATGATTATTTGCCCGTATCGTATGATCCGTCCGAATAATAATTAGACGAGCGTACAGTTCGTTTTCGACCAAAGCGGGTTTCGAATCTTGCCGCGCAAGAACAATTAAACCAAATTTTCAAATTAACTCATAATAAACTCATCCTCGGTCATTTCAGAATTTACAAATGAATTTTTGATGTAAATTACAACCAGAGGCGCGCGGAACTTCGAAACGATCTCCAAATCCATTTCGGCAAATTGCGCGGATCTGCATGAAATTGTCGGAATCAAAATCTGAATTCAAAATCTGATTTTCCATCGATTCTCATGAATACTCTTACAAAGTAATTTCCTTCTATCTGTCTATAGCCGCTATGTTTTAGATTCGTTTGCTACATGTGTATTTGAATTACATAATTGTAAAGTATATAATTGCACTCGCGCACACATATCGAAAATATATTCAAAAGGATATATAAATGCTCAAAAACGCTCTCTCACTTTCAACAATAACAGACGTACTTGTGAACAATGCTCAGTTTAACGAATAAAATCTCTAACTCGCGATTATATTTTGGACATGCTTATATATTCAAATCGCTGAAAATAGTGTGAGGAATGGAGATATACTACTGAAAGTTCTTGACCATATGCCGAATTATAATGTCTTTGACAACTTCTCGACCATTTTAAGATATGACCTGAAATTTTCAAGTTAAGTTAAAGTATTTTTCTGCACTGAAGAGGACTCGATCTGTGAGTGGAAACGTATGCGAGATTTAATGTAATTTGCGATTTAACGTTTAAATAAACGCCCTTCAAGACCTGTTTGAATTTTATCATTATTGTATTTACACAATTATATCCAGTGTTGGCTCTCAATTTGTTTTTTAATTTATATAAATGATGTTTCTTATATTATATTTAATATATTAATAAATATAAAAAATTCTATACTATTTATGATGTTATAATAAATATAATAAATAGCTTATATATTTATTAATATAATAAATATAATTTATTATATTTATAATATTTAATATTTACATTTATAATAAATTATATTTATTATATTAATAAATATAAGCTATGAATCACATGTATATGTACATATATGATTGATTAGCAGTGAATGCGTTGGATTTCTATTACAACCGTTATTTTCGTTGCGAGCGGAAATATAATTTTAGGTCACTCCGTAGTGTCGATGATTGAACACTCGAAACCGGCCGGAACATGAAAGTCTTCTTCGTTTCGAGTTCCGAGCGTAAAAAAACTTTAGCGAGAAGAGAAAACGAGGCAGTCCGCTGATGAAACAGTGGCAGCACTTTGCGAGATGAAACATTCTGTGTGAGAACCGCGCCGCAATTCCTTTCGCACCGGCAGCTTCACTACGTCTTGGAAACTTCTGTATCGCACGCGAGAGATCCGATAAAGGTGCAAACAGCGCGGTTACGAATGAATTGATGAAAAGATATATTCGCGAAAAGAGCAAAGCAGGCAGACGATTTTCCGCGTAAAGAATAAATGCAAAGAGGCATGAAACTTTTCCGTGCTCAATCGTGCATTTTACAAGTCAAATAAAAGGCACGTGTCAAGGATCTCTAATATTAGATATCGTGACAAAATTATTAAAAAGTGGATTCTTTAAGACAGCAAATCTTTAAAGAAAAATATATAAAACGATTGAAAAAATTATTTTCAAAAGATTTATCATTATTTCTATCATTTATCATTAAAAAATTTTCTATTTGTTAATTGTTAGTTACACTGCTACGCATTTTTCCGATATACATAAGATATCTAAATTTTTTCAAATTTCGTAGAGTTTCTACCGAGAAAAGAACCTGCTTGACAGAAAAGACACTTTATAATATATAAAGCATTGTCTTTAGGATATCGTGAAAAGATTTCCGAAAATTCCGACAGCAAGCGAAATGCGAAACATATCCGCAAGGAATTCATGTAAGAATGCGAAAATGTACGAGAGTGCGAAGCGATAGCGATAGGTGCAGGCCGAAGAAAGCATCGGCGGGCCGACCCGGGTTCGAGCTGGACGGAAGAAAACAAACGCTCGTTAACGAGGCGCATCAGGGCAGATTGAAGAGATTTCCTGTCACGGTTTAGCCGAGCGACTCTCTTCTCCGGCCTATATAGAGACCCCGACGTCGACCGGGACCAGAGGTTAATTTATCGAATTAAACGTCGCACAATTGCGTTATAAGTCCGAGTCGCCGGGTGTTTTTGCCGCGGCCGTGAGCGCGTCGCGGATGCGTGTGCGTGAGCGTGACGCACGCGGTACACGCTGGTGGATTCTTCTCTCAGACGAAGAGAGAAATAATAATCATCGATTTCCAAAACTGCACAAAACATAATAAAAACGTTATTTTTCTCTCTCTCCCTCTTTTTCGCTCTCTTTATTCCGAGAAACTTATTTTTGGAAAAAGGAAAACGCAAAACTTTGAATCCGATAAAATTAATATCAATTCGAACGATAAATCCGCGCCGCGCGGTTATTAATCTTGCGATTTATCGAATATCTTCCTCCCAGGAATATAACTGCGCGGTTGTGCGAGTTGTGCGATGCTCGCGAAATATAAACTCCGATGCTGTGTACATACTTTCGTCGGGTAAACAGCGAATATCTTCTTAGGCAGCAGTAATAGGAATGAATATTCATGCGTACGTTTGCTCATACCAGACGAGCAAAACACCTAGTGACTCGCATTTTACACATGTACTTCAATCAACAAGTTGTATTTTTGTGTATCGTTAACTAATAAAACTCGTGCTCACTATTTTTGCACGCCCACCTTAGTCAGCTATCTCTACTTTTACCTGCCCACCTTAGTCATCTCTGTACTAAATATAACGTACAAAAAAAACAAAGGCTCGCCTTGTATCAATTTTCTTTGGAGATTATTGAAACTAGAACATTACACCCATAAATTATTACAAGAATTTAATTCGGAACAGTATTACTCTCTCTCTCTCTCTCTCTGATTTTTTTATGGAAATAAAAATCTCCAATTACCTGTGAAACGCAATAATAAAAAAAGATTTATAGAATCTTATTACTTACCACGGTATCCAATTTTTACAGCTTAAAAATTATTTTTCTATCGTGAAAAGTTATTCGATATTTTCATACGGCAAATTCGCAGTGCCGGGTTTACATTTCGCAAATATCGCGATTTTTGTAATGAATACATAACTCAATAACATACCGGGAGATATTCGATAAATCGCGTTTCCACCCGTCTACTTCGAATTTATTCGAAAATACGTTCTTACTATTGATCCATCCAGTATGTCGTAACAATACGCTCTGTACATTGTTACAGAACGTCTGTAATTGGAAGCGGGATTTCAGAGTTGATTTCCTCTCCGTGCAACTGCGTCTGATTTCCTTTGACACCGAGTGACAGGGAATTAATGTCTCTGATTACGAAGTCTTATTCATTAATCAATTTACGTTAAAATTATAAATAACGACATTAATTGTTCAAATCTAGTGAGTTAAGGATTTGTAGCCGCATTAATCTTCAACTTGAAAAAATATTATAATCTGATTATTAAAAAAACAATTTTAGAGAAAATCTAAAACTCGGTAACCATGTTAATTTTTCACTATCAAATAGTCGATTCCAAATTCACGATATGTCCCTATCATTGATTGCTATTCCTGTATATCGCGTACGCTATATATGCCGATACAAAACGTGATTGGAAACGGGATTTCAAAGTCAATTCCCTTTCGCGTATTTATCCTATTCTCTTTGAGACTCTATAACGAAGAGTTGATAAGCACTAAATATGATACTTTTTTTCCTAATCGATTCAAGGCAAAGCCTAATTACCAAGAGACCTCTAACATTACATATATCAAGATCGCATTAAAAACTTTTCGCTAATAAACACTAAAAAATTAATTGGTTGAATTAATCTGCGTAATTATCTTGCGTAATCTGAAATACGGATATAACAACCAGACTGTTTGAAATATAAACGATCCAGAATTTTTATTAAAATAATCAGACAAATTTGATTACTCGCATCTAGTTGAAGTATCCAGACAAATTTGATTGCATGCAATAACGAAACTTTTGCTTGTAATTTAATTGCAATTTTACTTTTTGTAAAAAAACAGCTTTTTTTGGTGCAAAGACACAACCATATCTCGTCTTAAGTGCACGCTCAAATGATGCACGAGTTATGACATATAACCGAGCTTCTCTTATATTACTAGCTGGACAAATTTTACTTATAAGAAACGGACGCCGTCTAGCAGCAGTCTTGCAGGATTTTCTTTTCTAATTATAATAACCAGAAATTCTGTTTACAATTAGTTTCACCAATACTCCTTTAACCATACATGATGCTAATCTTACTATGCTCTTTTATCCTTGTAGTCATAATAACCAGATACTTGAATATTATTATTACATACGCACTAACCAAACTCTAAGCAGTATCATACCTAAATGTTCTGGTTGATTATAATAACCAGAAATTCTGTTTATGTCAACCAAAATTTGCTTAACCAAACATATCTTGTTAATTCAACCATGATTGATTTTCCTTGAAGATCCAAACTCATTCCGATGGTCTTTGTGTCGACTATGGTGGGATATATCCTGCCCATATCTCTCATTACCGGAAGCACGTGTGATCGAAAACAGCAATGCAGAGTTGATTCCCCCCTCCTCCCCTGCGTAACTATTTCGCGTTCATTAGAGACTCGGTAACGAGGGTTTGGCGCCGCTGCCAGATCCCAGAAACAACCTGTTGGTCGACCTTCCGCTCGAGTTGTTAGCCGATTTATCGGCTTAGCGCCGAGGCGCGGATGACTGATACGCGGAGTCTGCTCACGGAATAATTATCGGTTGACACAATTAATGGAGCGCGTCGCCGTCGCCGGTCGCCGTCGTCGCCGTCGCTGTCGCTGTCGCGGATACGCCGGCTTGGTGAGACTCGGTTGACGAAATTATACGTGTCCCACGGTGTTCGTCCAGCCGGAGCCACGCCAGAGATTAACAGAAGCCAGAAGGGGGTTTAATTAGCGTACGCGCAAAACCACCGTACGTCGGAGCGGATCAACTACTAATTTGTTTCTCTCGTGAGTGACTGAGCGAGAGCTGAATTGCCGTTCCGTAAACGCTCGGGCAAGACGCTCGTCGCGATACACGTTGTCGGTGGTATAGGAAATTCATCGCAGATTACCTCCGTGTAATAACACGCCCGCGGCGTAATAGTGAAGTAATTATTAGTGGTATTAGCGCTGCGGTTATCGCTGCGACGATTACGCGTATCCGTTATTTACCAGGTGAACAGGTCGGCGGCAAGGTATCCGCGGAAGATATTTTTCCCGCTGGATCTCTTAGCTGGATACCCGGACTAGGCCTTCGCGTCGGATTATGTGAACCTCGCGCACGTGCTCTTAAACGGAGACCCTTAAACACCGAGCAAAAAAATAAGCCGCAATTAAGTTTCATCGCAATCTCGGGTATATGAGCAAGAAGCGTTGTCTCGTTAATCATGTTTTTTAGCTAATCTTGGTCAATGCCGTTGTTGCAAAAAATAATATTTACAGCGAGAAGTGATTTACTACTTGATTCGTAGATAATTCGTATGCGCACAAATATGATCTAAAATCTCGTACGGGTCGGTAATGATAAATTTTATAACGATAAATTGTTAAATCTCAAAAAAGTATGGTTTAATTCAACTGCGTAGCTGCTACCTCGCTTTCCAATTCTCAGTCATCCGATCCGAATCAAAATATTCGTATCGGATCACGTCATTTACATTGCGACTTTCAAATAAAGAGGAGATCGTGAGATCGACACGCGATCGTCGATCTATCACGGCCGAGCGAGCCTCTCTCGAGTCATCGCAGCAGCCGCGCAGCTGGATCGGGGAAAAAGAGGAGCACGACGAGAAGAGGAAGATAATTAGTTTAAGGTCCGTGGAAAGTCGGCGTAACCGCCGAGGGCGGCTAATTTGCTCTCTCGCGTCCGGTAAGCGAATATTCTTCATTTGATTCGCCTCGCGTCGAAGGTCGCCGGGCGCGCGATATAAAACCAATAGAATGCGGCGCCAACGCGGTCGTGCGCTAGCGTCCCGCTCGCAAAATGCATTATCGGGCGAGTGGGAGAGAGCGGGCGAGCGGAGCGGATTGTTCCCTCGGCGTGTCTCTCGCGGTAACAGTATTTGCGGAACACTTAAATGGAATCCCATCCCGGGAACCTTACCGGCGCCCGGGTGTATGCCCGGTGTGCAAGCGATACTTGCCATGCATACACACACACATACACACACAAACACAGGCGCACGCACACGATCGTAAAGTACGCGCCATTATTACGTCCGCGATAGCGCGCGTATAGACATCGTACTTTACGCGAGGGCGAAGAACAAGAGATACAGAGAGCGCACGAGAGGGAGAGAGAGCAAAGCCTACATCCGGTGACACACACACACACACACACACACACACACACACACACACACACACACACACACACACACAGGGGGATGCATTAGAGATATTTTAGTTTACCACTCGGCAGAAATATTTGCTTCTTGATGCGGAGACATAAAGGAGTCTGCCTTCGTAGGCGATCCCCAAATAAGTCATACCGCGGGTTAAACGGTTGCCCCGAAAAAATGATATACTAGTTCTAACGCCTTCAAATATAGAAGCACGAAGTAATACTGTGAAATTATTAATAACGCCGACGAGTAATTGCACACGTAGGCTGTACAAAATAATTTCCTCTCGGAATCGAAAATTGCAGGAATATTTGATAGATAGAACGTTCATCGGCAGATTAATGGTTATTACGTAGGACGGACTTAATTAATTAAATACCAGCCCTAGATTTTAAGTAATACCCGCCGTATCCTATTAGTGTCTTATACACCGAGATCTCCCAGCGGCTTACTCCTCAAATTGCACAATTTAATGCACGACGATCTCATTGTGGAGGTCATGAAGGAAATAATGGAGAGGCTGCATTTGCGCCCGTCCAGATTTGGAAGAAGGAAGGACGGATATTGAAATACAAGGCATCGCTTCCCCAACATTCCAATATTCTCTAATACTCTCTCTTCTCTCTTATTAGCTAATAAGTAAAATGATTATGCGCCGCGAAGTCGCTCGTTATTGAGTGTAGCGTGCACCCCACGGTAATTACACGGGGTGCAGCCGTAACATAAAACCAGGCGCATTGTAACAGCTTCGTGGCAATGCATTACCCGACGTATCGCTCGCCTGACAGTTTATTACTCCGGGCAATAATCTTCCCGTTTCCGCTCGCCTCGTCTTCCTCCCGTTAAATATTTCTTCTGCCGTGTTCGCGGGTATGGAAAGCCACTCTTATATGCGTGCGTGATTCCTTATATACGTTGCACGATAGAATCCAAACGTCGAAAAGAAACTCAAATTCGCATCGACACACATTGGCAAATGCCCAAAATAAAATCCACCTGGAATTTCGTCTTGCAGAAAGCTCTCTCACTCCGCATGCGCAAAAATTCGTTAAGGTCGAAATATATCTTCCGAGGAAAGTTTCCTCGGAAATTCGTGGCTTTCAAAGTACGAGATAAACTCATTTAACTTTAAATATTATAATACGCTCGTGTTTCTAAACAATAAAATGATCAAATTGAAAGGTCAATTTAGACGAGCAATTATTAGATGGAAAAAATAGTAGATTTATTCTTTTATTACCTAATATAATTAAACATAGAGACGTTTCGACTTACTTAGTCGCCCTCAGTCTATTAGTTAATATAAAAAGTTATTGTGTAGATACGACGAAAGATAAAAAAATGTGAAAAATTCGATCGCAACATAATTATATGACGGTGTATGATATAATCTGTTGTACACATAAGTCATATCATCATAGTTCAAAATCGATCCAATATTGAGGAATGTCAACCAAATTAAAGTTATTGCTCGTCTAAATTGACCTTTCTATTTGATCATTTTATCATTTAACTTTCTTTGTCTTTGCATCAGAGTGTTTGTAGTCGCGATAGATCCTTACACAATAATCCGCGTTATACATGTAACTATTTGAATCAAATATACAGAATTCACTAATTCTTTTAGGATTTACTTTCAATAAATGAAGAAACCCTATTTTACCTTAAATACAGAAAGACTTCAAGAAAAATAGGACACACTTATTTGGCTTCTAAGTGCCTACGTTTATGTATTTAGAATGAATGTAAAAAGAGAGAGAAAGAGCTCTACATTCTTATTTCGTATTTTATCAAATTTCAACAACCGAGTTTTATATTAAATGTTAATTCTAACACATTTCTATACAATTGCAAATACGTCCTGTATTGGATCCATCAGTCTTCACTCAACATAATCTCAAACGCGAGTTACTCTTCAAGTTTTCCAACTTCAAGTTTTCATTTTCTCGCAATGAACTCTTTCGGGTGTTGGAACTGTCACATTATCCCGTAACATTTATTCGACCTAAACTCATCTAAATATAATCGCCTAATTATAAATTCGAAGGGAACTCGATATTTGTGATCTCCGGCCGCCCCATCCGCTCTCATTGCGGAAGACAGTATTATTACAGTGCCCACACATTGTGAACGTATTAATACAACGTTACACGGCGCTAGCGCGTGTCAGCTTCTCGACAACATATTATTTATTATTTCTCCCACGCGAGTGCGAGAAGTGCAACGGCGACCGCCTCCGCGCATTCACGTGTCTGCGGCTGTCGGAGGCGCCGTTTCAGCTTCACGCTTCGAAATGCGAAAATCGAACGAAAGTGAACGGCTGGGTCGACATCGTCAATTGACGCGAAGGGTTATCTGATGTTTCCATCTAACGCCGCGACTGGACTTCGCCAGCGGTGATTAATCGTCGCACTGTCCTGTAAAATCTTACTGTAATATCCTCACTTCAAGCTACCAAACTGGATCAAGCAGTACTTTGTAGCATTCTTAGGTGTGTTTTTAATGAGAAATACATGTAATTACACAATAATTACTTTTATTATTTGTATAATACTGTTAAGAAAAATAATTCAAAGTATCTTTTAATGCCCATAATTATAATATAATACACCAGAAAAAAGATCTACCGACACTTTCTATATATAACTTACGCTCACGCGCGTTTTACTTTCTCTGGCAAAATGTTACCTTAAATTTTCCAAAAAGAGAAAGTTAAATTGAATTTTAATAAACATATTTATAAAAATAGATTGTGACTAACATGAACAAACAATCTTTTGAACGACCGACATGAAGTTGAAATAATAAAATTATCTGGGTCAAGGTAAAAAGCGACTTTACAATAAATATGACGGTCAATTAATAAAAAAATGATGGCTAGATTAATGCACAGTTTGATTTACTGCCTATTTATATCCTTGCAGTATGTGAGAAAATTAATTTCGCCGTGCGCGCTGACATTCTCGGAAGACGGAACAGGTATCTTGTCTAGCTAGCATCTAATTATAAAGCGTACCTTGGCCATAAACGTTAAAAACGCGGCATATCAGGCGCAGCTCGCGTGACAACATATTATTCGAATACCATTTGCCCTCCTAACGCGGTGCCATGATTATTATTTAAATTGCAACAAAGTAGCAACGCGCTACGCGTACTGTGTATCTGTACTGATACGTTACTCACCGAGTCCACAATTATATTCCCATTCCTGTTCCGCCTCGTTAAATATCTTACGAGAAGTTTTTACGAGAAGTCGATCGCGCGCATACTTCATATGTAAATCAATGGCGCATTCCTATACGATAAAAGGGGATTTTTTGCATAACATAAACGGTAGCTTCCACCACGTTCCGTGGACATTTACATCTCCGAAACGTTCTATGCGGTAAATGCATTTTTTCAGAAAGGAGAAACGAAGGAAAGAGGTCAAACTCGATCGTTTCGACATTTTTATCTTCACTGTGTTCGCGAAATTATTTCCTGATCTGCTTATCTCACTCAACAGAAGTCAAATATTCCGATTTATTCGTATTTACTTCCTACCTTTTTTCTATTTTATTTTCATGACGCATAAAATTCTCTAACTCTATCCCGACTCAAACGTGACTATTTACCGAAATGGAAGAAAAATTTTAACTGTACGTGACGAAAAATCTTGAAAATGTATGATGAAATGCTTTTTCCGCGACCATACGCAATAATAATTTCTCCGTAATCGTAACAATGCGATATCGGATCGAACGTCGATTATCGCGGTATATCTGAGACATCTAAAAAATTTATCAGTATAACGCGCCGATAAAGCATGAAAACAACATATTTCCACCGCAACGAATGAACCTAAGATTCCTTGGAAAGTACTTTCCTCTCGAATATTCGATTGGAGATTCCTCTTTTCTCCTGACATCAGCTTCATCCTTCGAAGCCTTTCAGGAAGAAGTTATTACAGAAATGCCTCCGTCAGAGAGTACTCTCTCTCTCTCTCTCTTCCTATTTTCTTTTTCTCTTATGTCATAATTTTCTTCAATGCGTTTCTCTATTTAATCTTTTTATATGTGAAGCATCTCGAGGATACTTATCGTAGCATCTTATTAGAGGGTCTTAGAATATACATCTCGCACGCTCACTCGCTCGCTCTCGATTTTTCCTTATTTCTTTAACATGATTCTTTCTTTTAATATAAATTTCCCACACAATCTTGTTTTATATAAATACGTTTATATGTGTCGGTCTATAAACTTGGAATTATAAAACCGCATAAAGGAATTATATTAGTACACCGAGATAGGTACTCTGGAAGCTTTATGAGATTACAAAATTGTTAAGAAAATACTTTTTCAAATGAAATTGTAAGACTTTACAAGATTTATCTGCAAAACACAGCAGCTTGTTACGAGTTTCTTGATGGAGTGACTTTTGATAAACGTTAATGAATGACTATGATAAAATCTCTAACGTATTTCTATATCGCGTATTTTACATCAGGCATGTAACTCCTCGGGAGAAATCTGATTTGCGGAGCATAAACGTTTCTGTTGAATTCACGTTCTTTCACGACGTTCTGAGTTTTCATACTAATAATTTACATTATCCGTTTAACACGCTCGTATTTTTGTCCATAATTCCTACAATCCATCGCGTAATAACGCGCGGGCGATCGTGTGAGCTCCAGAATGGATTGTCCGGTAATCTACATAATGGCGGACAATGTTGCCAAGTAGGTGGAACGTCCAGGGATTAACGTGGCCGTCGGAACGTCGGCCTGAAATTTATAGCCGCCATTTTGCCGGCTGTTAATGTCCGGGATAAGTATGCGCGCGTTCGCCGTAAACCATCAAAAGTTGCGAGGAAACGAGACACCGTCGCCGTACTGCCCAGGGCATACACGATATAATGCGCTTCTCGTTTACGTCACTCGGCTTCGATACGACGATTTGACAGAAAAGGCAGCGCCAATATTAAGTGCCTCGAGCCATTAATAAAATATAAAAAGAACTAAATAAAATATATACTAAAAAGCGGGGCCATCCGATTTGAATATATAAGTCCAAGATATTCAAAAATGCACTTTTTTAAAAATATCTTTAAAGATTTGGTAATTCTCTATCTATACTTAAAATATAACTTCAATAACATCTATTTAGGGCAAAAATAACATTTTCTTTTCAAAGCTCTCACTTAAAAAATTTTTTTAAATTTTCTTTTATCACATTTCTAATAAAAGTAATTACTATTTCCTTATCAAAATAAATTCCGTCAATAAATTTTTCGTCCATTATCGAAGCTTACGTATAATTTCATTTAAATCCCGTAAAGAGAAAGAGGATAAAACTACCCTCAAGCGTTCTGCATTTTCGATACTTAGCGCTATAGAGGTTTCTCAATACAGGGCGTTCAGCCGCTGAATCCCCACTGAGGCGCTATCACGGAACCGCCATTCTCAAAAATTGAAGTGAATCCCAAACGAGCGAGCGTTCCCGGGTGGCTCGGGTGGCTCGTCGATAAATTCGCCGGTCGTCGGGGGTCCGACCTGCATGGTGTTCGCATTATTTCGCAGGTCACGATCGACCGGGGCACGAGTGCTGACCCGTCGTCGTCTTTCGGTAACGATCTGCACCGACCTAAACCGGTCGGCCCCGCCGCGCGAGGCGAGTTTCGTGCCAAGCACGTCGCGTGGTCGGCCGGGGGCTCGTCTAGCTAGACAATTTGTTACTTCCTTATCACTCGACACGACTCTCGCTCCCGCTCTTTCTCCTCGCCGGCCACTCGCTACCACGTGCTACTATACCACGGAGAGCACACGCGAGCGTGCTGCGCCGCCGCGATCCTCCGGTCGTTCGCTCGTTCCGAGATGAACGAGAAGAGGAGGAGGACGATTTATTAGACGCGCGTTGGGAAACTGCGCGAAAATCGGGATACTCAATGTCCAGTGTTTTCCGGTATCTAGATGAAATTACCTAGATTGTCATCTAGATGCGAATTTTTCATCAACATTTTCATGTAGATGAAAATGAAATGAAAAATTCGCATTTAGATGACATCTAAATTATCTAGATTGTCATCTTGATGTGAATTTTTCTAGATGAACATCTAGATGAAAATAGATGAAAACTTCGTATCTAGATGACAATCTAGATGACAATCTAGATGACAATCTAGATGACAACCGGAAAACACTGTCAATGTCCGGTACAACACGTAAATCTTCAGTTGCCGTGCGTGAAACTAAAAGAAAAGCAAGAAGGAGGATGCATCGTTTTTATCGACACGGTTTTTATGCGAATAGAAACGATAATAATTGATACTCTTCATATTAATGATAATCTGCAAGTTAAACACGACGCTAGACGGGAATGTCAATAAAATATCTTTTTTAACTGATTAATACGACTTATCATTATCGCGGACTGTTTATCAGAATGCCTATCATTGTACATATTCTAGCACTTCGTTTACTCCTTGTTTACAGCACGAATTCGATCCTGATTCACGCTACTAGATCTTCTCCACGCTGCTCTGCTATCGGATACGTCAATGCTCGGCAGCATCCCACGATCGTCGCGCTATCAGTGCTGGATGGTAAGAGCACGGTGTTTCCTTCCGGTTACACCAGCGTTATCGGAGAAATATTGTAGAGACATTCGAGAGAAGGCCTTTGTTAATTTCTACAATTTACTGAAACATTTCACTTATACGCGAGTTCTCGAACTAATTTCTTATGAACGCACAAGATCCGCGGTCGCTTCGTTAAAAAAATATATAAAAAACAGTGATATTTCTTGAACATAGATTTTAAAAAGAAGCACGCAACACTTGACTTATAAATCGATTTTAAAATTGCAAAGATATTCTAACAGAGATATTCGATTGTGTGCGAGGATGACCTCTACGTTGATGTGTAGCGTATCGTTGCCTATCAAGAATATTAATCATATTTAACCTACAGAACTCACTTCCTGTTAATTTGCGTCAAGTGATTATATTTTGCTGACGTTAAAAGAGCATTGATTACTAATTTTTCATCTACTATGCATGACGCGCTAAATTTAAATCTAATGTAAACTAACTTCTGTTTCAATTATTCTATAAACATAAACATGATAAAATAATACATTGTAACTTTTTGTTACAATGATTAAAAAGATATAAAAATATTTCTTTTTTTCTTAATAACATAAAATTCTTCGATTGCTAATATTATCGATTATTCAATTTCAACAGTCTAACGAATATTATAATAAATTTATATCCTTTGATTATATTTCTTACTATCATTTATGATGCATCATCGCATGCAATTATATGTAACATTCCGAATAAATTTGCACAATAACGGATCAAGAAATGAGTATCTAAACCTGCTTTCTGCTCCTCTCTCTCTTCTTTCCGTCACCTCGAATGTCGTTCCTGCGATTTAACGTAAGAATCGTTTTCCGGAGCGCCGAGAGTATGTCCATTCAGGCATGCCATGAGTTACGTAACCGGCTCGCCCGACCGGCGAATGCACCGCGAGAAAGATTACGGTTGATAAACGCGTTGCATTCGCGAGGTCGGTTGACCGTTCTCATGAATGGATATTTATATTGCCGATCGGCCATTTGCTGCCGCCGAGTTAAGCGCCCAACTACACGCGAGGCACGTAATTAAGTAACGCCTGCGGTGCGATCATTGATCGCCATCGAACGGAAACGCGATCGCCGAGTACGTCGTCGCAAAAACATGTGCCAGAAGAAATACTATGGAATTTTGGTGCAACGACTGATCGCCATCCAACTCCGAGTATTATCAAATGCCCCGTATTTTTTCTTACTACTATCAACAAGAAATCGCAATCCTATAATCACGAGGATAAAAATGTTAGAAATGCATGTTGCATTATATATGCATGACAGTTTTAACGGTAACAAGATATATGTTGTACAACTACCGACATTTCGGAGGAGAAGAGAGACGAAAAATATTTTGCGTCCAAGATAAAAAGGAATAAATATATATGTAATAAAAATTTAAAAATTTTATATATAAATTTACATATATGTGAAATTTGATTTTTATATTTTTACTTTTTCTGCATATTTTAATATATAATATTAATCCTTTGCGGTCAAAATATGGAATATATTCAAATCATTTGAATATCCCGGAATTACTACGGCTTACGACCGCATAGAGTTAATATCAGCGATGCAGAGTCATAAAGGACACAAAAGCACTATCCATGCTTTTGTAATGCCAGAGTTAATTTCCAAAACCTTTGTCATACATATGCCGTTTTGTTTCAAAGATCACACATGCAAGCGCATGTTTCATTTCGAAAATCCGTATACGTACGTATACACGCAAGTTTACCACCGGGTGCAAGATTGAAGTGCGCTGAATGGCAACTTCCGAACGTGGAGCATGGACTTAATTAGCGAAATTGTCAAGAAACGAGATTGGAGGTCGGCGTTGGTGGCGTAATTAATTAGTGCGCGCGACACCGATCCTCTAATGAGATTTTGCCTGTCGATTATTCCATCATCGACATGTACTATCGCTAGCGATTGCTGATAACGCGTATCCATTTATTTTTCAAGAGAACAATATACAAGTAAATTATCGATGTATATCGCGAGACTGATCAGCATGCCGCAAGTTTCGCGCGAATTTAAGCTGTTATCATCTATTGAACTTCAAGTACCCGTGTGATAAATATTGCACACAATATTGTAACATCATTTTCTCCAGAAAAGAACAATATCAAATTCTTGAAATACTCGAAACTGAACAGAAAGGATACTTCACGCGAGGCTAATCTTTCATATCGCTTTGTAAAAGAAGAAAGCAAAATATGGAAACGAAAAAAACAAAATGTTGAATCTCAAATTGTATGTAGCATTATAACACGACAGGATGAGAGAAACAGGTTTCTATTCAACGTCCCAGTCAAATAATTCGACATATGCTATAATTTATGGCATTTGCGACGGGTTGTACCTACTTAGGCTTCCGTAAAAATCAATACCTCGAGCGAGGTTATTGCCCCGAGTACGGTAACAACTTGCCAAGGATTAATGCACCGTCAAGTTGATTATGTACTATGGTAACTTCGCATTTAACAAGCATTTACTCTTCAGTCAAAGATTTCAAATGTTTATACAGCGCACGTGTTTTCGCAAATCCAAGAGAGACGTTTAGATGTTCCGGATCTCCGTATATGAAAAATTGATGAATTAACTTTAACAAAAATATAATTGAAATAAAAATAACGCGTTGTTGCATAAATACATTACGTAACTAAATAAATATAAAACTTATGATGTTGTAATCTCTCTACTGTTGTATAGAAAAGCGTAATTTCAAACGCAAATGGGAATCCTGTTAAGTCACGCTTATCTGGGAAGCACAATCGAATAGGACATTAAATTATGTAAGCGTAGTGACGCACATGAAAGCGCCAAACCGAAAGCTGAGCGAAGGGAAACGTCATTAAATTTGCAACACCCCCGACATCACGGACTGCAATTCGCATGATAATACATGGAAAAATACGCGTCCTAATGATTTCGTGACATGCGCGTCCCGCGATCGGATATCGGCAGAAACTCCCGAGGAGAAACTTGTCGTCGCCGTCCAGGCGGATTCAATTTCTGCGTTATTTCCATTCAGGACCGCCGACCGGCCGGGGATCGTTCAAGGTCGCGCCTGGCGGAAATCGCACGAGGGTCAGAAACAGCCTCGGGATTCGATAGAGACCCCGAACTAAATTTTGCGCGTGGGCGAACGCGAAGCTCGGCGCGTCCAGGCCGAGCACAGGGGCCGCCTGCGCTCGATTCGATTAGGGTACAAAGGACGATAGTTTGCGTGTTGGATTTCAGTTTTGAAAGCGAGCGACTGCCGTGCGAGCGAAACGGACAATAAAATATTTTCGGCAAATAAAATGACCTCGGGGAGGGAAAAAAAAGAGAACGGCTTCGCGCTATGCATTCTGCGGGTGTTCTATCCGGCGAAACTAATTTCGTGCCCTCCGACGCGAACAATTGGCGAGGAAGCGGCTCGTCGGTTTATCGACTGTCATACACTTCAACGTCGAACAGTCGATACATCGCGGCGCGTTGCTGATGGGTACTTCACGATGCGACGCGAATATTGACTGCAGACATTTTCTGACGAGCCTTTACATAGCATTCCGTATACGGCGCAATGTCAAATTCGTGTCGCGCAACAAAAGCTGTCATCAGTCACTTTGTATACGGCGCATTATTTTCAGCGAGCTCGATTCTGAACAAATTCCAGTATCTTTGTTTATTTAAGTGCACTCTTCGGTGAAATTAAATGGCAGCTTCGAATCGGTGTCAAAAATAAAATGATGTTTGCCATTCGACTCAAAACGGCTTTTTTTTAATTTTATTGAAAAGTCAACTTTTTTCATAAGCTTTGGAATTTCATATCAAAGTATGCAATTTCACCGTTGCTTACTTTCGCGACATTGAAACATTTTGTATCAATCAAAGTCCGTATTTTTATCATATATTAGAAATCTGAAGCGTAATTTATTTTATCAAATAAGGAATATTAAATGCAAGCGAAAATAAATTAATATAATTTGATTTTATACACAATATCAAGAAATTTTGTCACAAGTTAATATTTTTGTCGCAAAAAGAATTTAGTCTTTGAATTAGTCTTTGAAATACCACAAATTTAACGTTGCAAAAAATATTTGCATTCGATATCTAACATAACTTTTCTAAGAGTAAAAATATATAATCACAAAAAATTGTTATAATTATAAAAATATATATGTATAATCATAAAGAATCATTAAATATACCTAATATAAAATTAATAATTACTGAAATCATAGTGATCTATTATATATTCAGTAGCTATAATTGGCTAATATAGTCGTAATGATAATTACTAATAATCACTATTTAATCAATTAATAATTAGAAAAGCTGTGTATACAACGCGATACGCCTAATCTTTATTTTAGCTAGAACAGCGAGGAGCACCATTGACTGATAAAATTCAAGTGGAAACGACCAGCCATGGTCAGACAATTCAGGCTGGTGAAAAAAAACGTTTACACACACGTCAAAATCGAGATCGACTTGGTTCACTATAACTTGGGGGAAAACTTTCTCAGTACAATACCGCGACATGCACATCCATCAAAATCCCTGACTTCCCCCAGTTTGATGAATCACCTAATCGATATTGATTAAGTATTGGCCTGTGCCCATGGTGAACGATAAGGCGGTATCGACGAATCATGTTAATTCAGAGATTATATTTATAATTACACAAATGCAAAATACATTAGCCAGAAAAAAATATTGCCGATACTTAATGTATGATTTATGGCGGGTAATTACAGTGCTTAGTCGATTTACGTCGGTCGCTTTGAAAGAGATTACAGCGGATTACCATGATAATCAATCTTTCGCGGAAGATAAATTCATGAATAATTAAAAGTTCAAGTTGTGGTATAATTTCTAAAACTTTTCCGCGCGGTATCTATAAAATGTATTTGGATAATTTAACCCTTCTGTAAACTACCCGAAATTAAAGACACAAAAAACATTAGACAATTCCTAACTTCAAAACTTTCCTGCCATTTTCGTAAAAAAAGCGCTGATTTCTTATCAATTAATAAATTGTGATAACAAATTTTGTAACAAAAAGAATATTTGATAAACATAGGCGATTACGTGCATACAAGCTTACAAGCTAATGTAACAGATGAAGTGTGAAGTATCTCTTTAATTATTTTTTCGATTCTTCATCGACATTTTGACGTTTCTCTCTATTTCGATGTGTTCAATCTGCAGCTACGCGATAAGAAAGGGTTAATAAAACTGCCTCTGTGAACGTGCGCGGAGCATGGCACTTGGACACGTCCAGCCCGAAGATGGCGGAGAGCGAATTTCCGGCCGAGCGGTCGAGCAGACCGCAAAATGTCGATTGGCTGCGTCGCGTAGAGTCCCATCAGAATTTCATTACGCGCATAAACCCCACGGTCAATTTCAAGCCATGCCTCTGGTACACCTCAAATGGCAACACGAACACATCGCAGACCTCGTACGCTGCGTTCGAGGTAATACTGATGCGTATCGGAGCGTCAATATTAATCCTCAAAAGCGATACCCAATTTTCGTCTTCTCTCCCTAAGTGATAGTAATGTATTGTAATGTAACGCGTTACATAAATTGTAATAATGTATATGAATATGTTATAAATTATGCTGCAAGAGAGAGTAATTATAATTCAAAATATTTATTGTTTGCGGTATAACACTGTAATTATGCCGCAAGCAATAATGTAAATAATGTTCAAAATTGGAAAACGCAATAAATGCTGTAAATAATAAATAAAAACAATTTTAATTTTGTCTGAGAACACTTTGAAGTCTATTCATCAAAAACTATTCGAATAATAATAAAGCATCCGATATAACATTCTCAACTTCAATATACAAAAAAAATAATGTTCGCAGTGCAGTGTGCCGACAGGGCAATTAAATCTCTGGTGCGCTATTAAATTTTCACATTATTTGCGGGATTATACGCGATCGGCTTTTATACCACTTGTAAAGTATAATCTACGTGTGTGGTGAGATAAAATAGAAATCGTGGTAAAAAAAATCAATATTTATAAAACCACGCGAAAATCAGAAGCGAGATCGCTTTGACTCTCCGATGCCCAAAGTGCGTCAGAGAGTCAAAGCATTTCAGTAATACATTCGGTATGGTAAAATCGATGGCTCACCATTTGACGTTTCCTGCAAATATCAAACGACACGTGACTGCATTAACACGCACAATTATGGATAGATAAACACGTCACGTTTTACCGCTCAAATGCTGTTTAAACGCTATATGACGACTGAGCGGCCCCAAATACCAATCTCTCCTGTTTAGCTTATGCCATAAAGTTCATACGGCAGTGCGTTGCGAAAAAAAAAAGTGGAAGGCAAACTATGTGCGGTGTTTTATCGCGCATTTTATTGTAATACGTTATTCGAATATTACTTATTGAAGTTATAAAAAAATTCTACGAAAAAAATTATATTATATTATATATTAAAATTATCATGCGTATATATACGTCATATAAATAATGCGTCATAATCAATGTTTTATGAATTCATTAACACCCTTTCTTTTGAGCTAAAACAAACTGGATATGTTAATCAAAGGGTTACAATAATAAAATATTATTTATATATTTACAGCTTTCGATCGCAACGACAAGAAAAAGTTTGGAACTTTTTTAATAATAGCGCACATATTAAAAATAAAATATCTCTTCTACTAAGAGAAGACAATATTTAAAAAATATTTGTTAATAATTTGTAATCTACCTCAATCGCTCATAAAATTTAATGCACATGATTTAAAGTTGCTGTCGCTTCAAACTTTTAAACTTCTTTTTCCTTGAAACTACAAATTATTCGCGGCTAAAAGTATTTGCAGAAAAGATTCGCGTGCGATCTTCCGATACATCGGAGCTGTTTTAAATAATGCTGCAAGTTAGAACCGACTGTGCAGACCGAAAGCTTCCTTTCTCCGTTCAGCCAAGTAGAGACCACTCTTTATGCAATCAGGTTGCCGCAGTCGGGGATGCATCGACTATTACCGCAAAACAAAACTAAGGCACCGTCTCGCTCATCGTTGCACTTATTCGACCGGAATGCTGTCGTAATTAACCATTAAAAGTTTTGCAACCACTGAACAAGCTAAAGCGAAAACTGGTCTCTACTTTTTGACGGGGAAGCGCCAAAAGAGAAGTTGGAATCGGACGTTCTCGGTAATTAAGCCGATTAAATGTGTCAGAAATCTAAAACTAAATTAAAAGAATCTCAATGAAGAAGAGGAGCATAACGGGAACGCTAAGGTTTATATAAGTTTACAACGTATTAAAAATAAATAAATGTACTTTGTTTGGCACTAAAATATTCTTTGAAATACCTACTATAAGAAAAATACAAGTTTTACTACAAAAGAATAGTTTGAAAGGACGAAATTATTGTTTTTCGAAAACGTGAGTTAACCTTAGTATGCATTTTATGCGGGGCATAATGAGACACCTTACGAAACTTGTTTATTTCTCAAATATTAATGTCCAAAACTTTTTAGAAATGATTTTTTACAATACGCAATATATGTAAAAATGTATTACACTTTCAATTAATAATAATTATTTATTAATAATTATTACACTTTTCTTATTATAGTATACCTACATTTTTCTCATTAAAATATAAATAAATATTATTACAATATAGGTAAATGAAAATCAAAATGTGGTGTAATAATTTTTGGTGCAATATATTGCACAACATAACATATATACTAATATATCATATGAAAAGGAAAAATAAAACATTTGTCCCGTTATGCCCTGAAATATATAAGTTTACTTTAGGTAATATATAAATCGTCACAGATAATCGATATTTGCACAGACACTTTACTAAATTGACAAGAAAAAATTATTTAATAACGTAAATATACTTAATAAATATACTTAATACGGTAATAAAAAATAGAATTTTATCTTTGCTTACCATATGTAAATGTCTCAAAGAAACTGTAACTCAGTCGCGGAGAGCATAGCGAACGCATTAAATAATTTCTAGCATCTTTCAGCTAAAAATAATATGGAAACTGATAACAGCACGCGAGTAGGGACATCTAAGAGTAATAATTTCCATACATTTCATTACATGGCAGCATCTCTGTAAAGAGATATCGACCATTATAACCCATGGTCCCATTACGCCCCGCCTTCCCCTACCTGTCGAGATGTACGTGATACGAAGGAAAAGATAATCTTTTTAACTGAAAATTTTTTATTCCCTTGCAGGAACATTTTGGATTCGAAGAAGAGAGAGAGAGAGAGAGAGAGAGAACGCGCGTTCGAATTAATTTCCTCATGCTAATAATTTTCCACACGATGGATAATGAACTGCGATTCTATCTCGTGGAATAATGTAACGATAGCTGCTAAATGTGCCATTTAGGCGTAATACACTTCAAAGGCGGTGAAGACGATGCTGCCGCAACCATTACACGGTTACCGCAAAGCTTGCATGGAATTAGCAAATTTACCAGAATCCACCGAATACCTATATACCGAATATATACGTATCCTACTTCTGCCGCTCTACGAAATGCTGGATTACTGATTTACCCGTCGCCGAGGGTGGTTGTACTTCGCTCCCGGGTTTCTAATTTCTAATTACTTCCGCAGATAAACGCGGAGAGACGCGGATATTTACTCGCAATACACCGATCGCGTGATCTGTCCGTGTTTAAACCGCGAGATTGAGACCGGCGAACGATACATGCCAATTATCTCAAGTGACCAATAAATTCGGCCACCCACGCCCCGCCATATACGATCATCCGGCTCATGGCTGGTCGGCTGGTCGGGCTGGCTGCATCGCCTACGATAGCGCAGCTCCGGGGTAACATTGTTTATCGCCCTAACGGCGCGAAGTTAGATTAGTTCGGTATTAACGACACTGAACGCGCAGGCAGCCGCGAGGGAATTGCATCCTCTCGCGACGATTCCCCGGGTAACGATTCAATATGTTCGGTTCTCTCCAATCATACACAAACGACTGCATTAACGGCGCATCGAATGGATGCTCCCACCACGCTTCCGGTTTTTCCCTCCAGAGCATTATCCACTTTAGCCCCCGCAATCCCTCTCCGAGGCTTGATCGACTAATGGATGAAGATGATGGGAAACTGAATACGGAAGGTAAATTAAATTTGTGGCACCGCGATAACTCCGGGGACTAATTTTTTAGTCCCCGAAGTTGAAGATCTCCTTCCTCGCTCATTGTGCAAAAACGGGCGTAAAAACTTCCGATATCTCGGTGAGAAATAGAATTGGGAATATTGAGAGCCCGCGCAGTGTCACGGCAGTCACGGTAATGTCCGATATTAATCTATCATATGTGAGTCCATGGGTCAAATTTACTGGACATAATCACTCTATTAAATCGATAACACGTATATAAACGCACAATGGAAAACAATAATTCATCTGTACCGCGCTGTGTATCTGGCATGCATCCCCCGCCGGTCCAAAGGGGGCTCGATAATTAAACACCGACTTTTGCAATCGCTCGCTCGCGCAGGACACCCGGAATAGCGACGAGCGTGATAGTTACGGTTACCGAGAGTTACCGTATGTCACGCGATCAATCCAGCTCGCGAACAACTCCCGACGTCGGTGTACAATTTCATTTGGCCGACGTGTTTTACACCTATTACCGTTTACAGCCTCTCCGACTGTCGCGTGTGTGATTGTTGCTTACTCACCGTCGTGATTCACGTAACGTAGAGGCAATTAGAAAATTTCAAATAATAATAGTAATAAAAGAAAATGTCGCGAGCGGAAAAACGAAAGAAAATAAAAGCCTTTATTTTCTTTTTAATCGCGATAATAACTGAGAATGAATTAATGACATGTAGAGAAAAATGTATAATATTTGAAACTATAATGACATAGTAAATGATTATTAGTTAGAAATCATTTTTATAGTAAGTGTTACCATTTATGTTGGTGATAATTATAAAATAGGCATAGAGTATAAGTGAGCCATGTAAAATTTTTACGAATAATTATAATCATTTGAAGTAAAAATATAATAAGATAGAATATATGGAATGGTAAGAAAAATTAACCATTTTATATAGACAATACAATTGGGATATTTGGCAAATATTGGTAAGTTAACTCTATTCTCATAGCATGCTTTAATATACACATGGTAATAATAATAATTTATGTCATAGTGATAATGACTATAAATATGTGTTCACTCTCCTATATTTTGTATGTTTAAATAAACTATAAAGATATGTTTGAGGCCAAAACTATATAAAATATAACGAGATTATTGTTATTCCAACCATTTATGTCATAGTGATAATAACTATAAATATGTGTTTACTCTCCTATATTTTGTATGTTTAAATGAACTATAAAGATATGTTTGAGGCCAAAACTAACTATAAAATATAACGAGATTATTGTTATTCCAACCATTTCTTTCTCTCAGTATAAACAAAAAGAAATTAAAGTGCATTGTGAAGTACATTGTTAGATTATGCGATTGGAAGATAAATTATCACGGCAACAAACACGCACAACTTAATGCAGAGATAATCAACATTCGCGAATGTCTTTAGCGAGAGAAACGCTTGACAAATGGATCAGAGTTTCTCGATGAAACTTCGGAGAGAGCGCGGTAAAGCTAAAACACGTTAGTAAATCTACAGACAAACTGTTACCATCTCCAGATTCCCGGGCAAGAGCATCGAGAGAGGCCTCTAATTACTCCGAGGATTACGCTGCGCGATCTGTCTATTCCACGCCAAGTAAGAAATTTACAACGTTGGTACTCGCAAATTCCCGCAAATCTCATAATTAAAGCCACTTGGCAGATTGCCGTGCTTCGAGCATTCATAAGTGTCGCAATTTGCAAGATCAAGTTGGAGCAAACAATCTCCTATCACACTCGAGATCTAAATTACATCTGATTTGGAGACACAAGTCGTCTTTGAGAGAGACAACAGGTGATTATATCACATCTTTAAAATAACCGCTCGCGAACAACGAAAAAAACTTTTCTAAAATTAATATTGACTTTTGGTTGGCTGCTCTCACTGAGGTTACATTAACTTCTATATTCATCGGTTATTTGCGTTCGTTGCTGAAACTATCTGCTTCCTTTATTTCACATTATTTCGGTTAAATACTAATGTCGACCAGAATCGAGAACTGCAATCATATACGATTCTATTTACCTAAAGTAACTCAAATACGTTTCCGAAGTCTAACAAACTTCCCATCGGTGACACTCTGACATCGAATTCGCGTGTTAAACGCTAATAAACTCTAAGCTCGGGAAACTCTCGCGGCGACGAGTTTTGCGATGCTCTCGGCGCATCCAGTATGAAAATCGTCCCCTCCGCGAGGACGTGAGCGAACTGCTGAGATCCCGTAGAAAGGACGGGGAATCTAGCGAGACTTCGTAGGATACTGCCCGATGACCGGTGTTTACGGTGCGCAATTGTGAGACCCAAGAGAGGCTTTACGAGCTTCTAATACCTCGTTTCGGAGTGTCCGAGCCATTTTCTAGGCCAACGCGAGAATACTCCCGTGGGGTTAGGAAGGACATCTAATATCCTCATTCCGTCCCCGTCTCGTTCGCTCGCGAATTGTGTCCGTTTGTCTCTTTTTTGGATTTTCACTGCAGTGCATTTAACCTGCTTGTATTCAATTGACAAATATATAAATGCAATTCTCTGTATATAAAATATATCAAAATTATTTATAGCTATAGTTAAAAATGTAATACAAGGATATTATTTTTGATATTATTATTATTAAAATTTACTGTTATAAAATAGTTGATTAAATTTCGTATCTGCATTCAGAAAAAGAGTTTCGATTTTTTTAATAAATAATGCATGCGTGCATGAGAAAAAAATAATTTGTCATTCATGCATATATTATTTGTTACTCATATATGCATGATTTTGGCTTGTCAGTAAGACTCTAGTTTTTCGAAACGTATATTTTTCGATTGACCTTCGCATCGTTAAATGTGCAGTTCGGTGAATATCGTATTCAGGACACGACAGCGGATCGAGTGAATCTACGGAAGATGCAAAATCGATTCCGTCGGCGTTGTATAAATCCACGATGCGATCCTAAATTTGTCCGCAACGTCGTTCCGGTCGGCTCGCATTTGGCTTGCGATCGCTCCGCAAATCCAGCGACAAATCGATCATATTAGACTGCGCCATCATCGACGAACAATGAGCGATCGGGCGTTAATGCTGCGATTTGCAGTCGCGCGAAGAGGCCGAAGCCGCCTGCGCCCGATGGAATATCAAGCAGGCTACTGTCTGCATATGGCTTGACGCCGTCTCTTTAAAACTCTCGCCGCCGTCCGTGACTTCAATTTGCCTACGTTTTCCGCCGCTTACACGCCTTTTAGATAAAAGCTATCAAGCGTATATTTTTTAATTAAAAATCCTTCAAAAAAAGCACCAGAATATTCAAGTTAGTAGTGTTTCCTCTCTTGGGATATTTCTTAATATTTTGAAATATTAATTTTTGAGATATCTTAATAAATGAATCATCAAATATATATAAAAATTAATATAAAATATTAACTAATAAAAATTTATTTTTATTAATTAATATTTTATATTAACTTTTGTATAAAATTTTTTAAATATTAATTAGTGCAATTTAATGCAAAATTTCTGTGATAAAATTTAGTAAAATCAGACTTTCGATACTAGGTTTCCCTGATCATCGTGGAAATAAACTTGATAGAGCAAATTCATATAACGTTTCCGCCACACACAGACGGAATATCGTGGCCAGCAGCGTCGACTTAATGAATTCCTTGTACGGACGATAATCGCGGCAATTAGATAAACGCGTGCGCGATCGGACTTCGAGCAAAAGGATCGTCGCCGGTGGTCCCGTCGCGGCCGCGCTTACAAATCCTCCTTAGATCCTTACCAGAAAGCTCGCTATGCCGGACATTACTCATTGGTCGACGGCGACGACGAATGCTGCTAAAAGACGCGAACCACCAACATCGAACCGCGTGATGAACCGTAAGCCGACGTTGTCACGTTCCTGCCTCGAGAAAATAAAAGTCGCCGGCAACTGAGGCCGCAATTCCGAAGACATAAATCGCGAGTGTATATTAATCTTTAATACGACGTGTAACTTGAAAATGCTGGACTCAAGTTTCTCCGATACTTTCGAACGTTGAATTTACAGTAGAAACAAATCACGACCGATAAGACGACATCTTACAGCAACCACGTCGCAAAGAAAAACAAGAAGTCGTTTTAAACTGCGCAACTGGCCATAGAAAAGAAAATAGCGGAAATTAAAAATCTCAGAATTGGTCTTTCCGTCTTTAATTTCAAATTTTTTCAATTAGTGATACTATTTTATTGCTTCTTTTCTTTTCCACAAATGAAGTCGACTTAACAATGTGCGTTTGTTATAAGCAAATTCTCTTAAATGTTCTAATATCTTAATATCTAGACATTTAATATGAAGTTCATGAGCAGAGAAGGGAAGTCATTTTCATTAAATGAGACGATATTGTCAGCAGTGGAATGAAGAAACAACGCTTTATATTCGCTTCCACCTGCTGGTCGGGATTATTAGCAGAGAGGTAATTGAGTTTGTGAAAGAGGAAACGCAAGAAAAATCAGCACGACCTTTGTGTAAAAAGTTTCTTCAATTCATAGCTTGCATAACTGCGTAATAAATGCAATGAGAGCATAATAGAGCAGTAAAACGATTAAATTTAATATCCAAGACCATCGGGATTTTTTTTATTTGACGATTAATATCTCATTATCTAAAGTCTCACGAAACTTGGTACTGTTTAATTTAACGAAATCTGTCACGTTGTCGGAACAGTGTGTACCTTTTTCGACGCTGTATTTAAAAAAATCTGCGTTACGCTAAAACAGCAGGTTTTGATAAAATCTACTTCAAAGGGCTTTCGATTGAAGTGATCTTGACCACTCAAAATCCAATTCAATTAAAATCATTTCGCGTTCAAAATTTCCGCGACTCGAACAGCGAATCGCGAGCGTTAAGCACGCGCGAGCATGATGGGCGAAATTATATCCGTACACTGAGAAAAATGGTCTGATCACATGAACAAGACATATCTGATAGAATGCATTCTGGTGAGACGAAACAAAATTTCTGGTTGTCGTGATTGGACTCAATTTTTTGTAACTAGAACGTTTGATAGACTTAACTATAAGGATTTGATTAGTATTTTCCAGTTGAATTAATAAAATTTCTAGTTACGAAGGAACGTGCAACCAGAATTCTAGTTAACGTTACCCGCAGCGCACTCTAGCAGTTTTCTTATTGAGCGAGTTGGGCGAACATTAACAAGAAATTCTGGTATATTAAACAGGAATAAATTAATCATGCTCATCTGATAATTCCTAAAAGAATTCTGATTCGTTCATTTTCCAACAGACATACTGATTGAATCTAACAGAATTCCAATTAATGCAATCAGATTTTTTTTCAGTGTATCGGCCCGGAGACGGTGTTCAACGATCGGCTTAACATTCGCGCTATCGAGGCGAACGAGGAATGAGCGAAGCTCTCGATGCATTTCCCACACCGCCTTAATCGCGCACTTATTTACCTATGAATGACGTAGTGTACGTTTCTCATTTGCATGTACGCATCAACACACAGCACGAATTGCCTTGACGATTGCTTAACGTCGCATTTAGCGTAAACACGTTACTGCACTGCCGTACGCGTGAAACAATCGTGCGCGTTGCCTCTAAATTAGACGATGGACATTCAAAAAACTTAAATACGATCAGACAGAATCAGCGATAATAGTGAATTGAAACGAACAGCAGCATAATTTACAACGAGTATCGTAGCAACAAGCGATCATTCGTTCTGAATAAAGTCAAGATTGCGCTAAAAAAATCTGATTAAAGTGTTATGCAATGATTGAATAAATTTAAATTATTATCTTAATTACAGTTCAACAAAAAATAATTTTTTTTGCACATCAGAACAAGACTAGTCATTTCCCGCAGTTTTTTTACGCTGATTACGAATCCGGTTACCAATTATTCCATCACGTCATAATTTTGAGAAATTTGCAGTTATAATTTTTATTTCAATTCAAATTAAGTATGTTGTTAGGACTTTCAGCTCTCAAAAGAAATTTTTTGCGTTGGCTATGGTTAATAAGATTTGAGGGCTGAAAGTCCTAACAATATACTTAATTTTGATTGCAATAAAACTTCTCCAGCACATCGTAGTTATAATATGACAAAATACATGAAAATAGCTCTTTTTGCAACTTTAACTGCAAATTTCTCAAAATTGTGACGTGACGGAGCAATTTGGAAACCAGATACGTATTCAGCGTCCAAAAAACTACGGGGGAATGACTAGTCTCGTTCTAATGTGTTTTTTTTTTTATTGAACTGTGTTATCGGAATTTTATAAATGCAATATTACAGATCAAGCTTCTTTAATTCTGAGAAAACGATTTACGATAGTACGTAAACTTTTTGTTGCTGCGACATCGCGATGATTCTTCCACATAGAAGATACAAAATCCAAAGATACAAAATTTTATATCCTGTTTAAGGACGTTTACCTGTATATATGATGCGTATAGCGTATACACGATGCTGCTCCGTTGCACTCGCTCGCTTTGCACAACACTCACTCGTGAAAACGCGGTTAACCCTTTAAGGCCCAGGCATCGATTCCGTTTGAGTAAAATTTACGATCAACAATCACAATAGTGGCTTGTTTAGCGGGAACACCATTGTTTTACGAATTGAGATAGAAAATCTAGCTCCATATAAAACGGATCAAGAGTATTATATCGACAGAAACACTACTTTATCAATACAAAACATTTGGAAAGAACTCAAAGTGAATGTACATAATTATGTACACTGGGCCTTAAAGGGTTAAGTACGATCGCGTGACGCTTCGTACGGCACTCCCGATGTTAAACGCGACGCGTAACTCTGACATTGAATAAGAAATACACGCGAGATATTGTATATCTCTATACTTTAGTTATGTCTCGTGTGCTACTCCGCGCTTCCCGTTCGAAAGTGAGGAATGAATTACGTACAAATCGACGAAGAATTCGAGACGCGTCGCGCGAATCCAAGCAACGTTACCGGCGTTAATTGTTGTCCGTCGCGACGAAACGACATTCTACGATTCCCGTTTCTCGCTCTCTGTCTTAAGTAAATAGACCGCGTGAAATATCAGCCACGATAGCCGGCCGTCGTCTTGATACGAGTCTCGATACGTTGTCGCGAGAGCTTATCAATCGCGTGCTGATAATCGTTCATCATCAATAATTGTGGCGACGGGTCGCAATAGCTTGGCATCTCCCGACACTTGTCGCGTTCGCGTTCCGAAGGCGTAATGCGAACTTACGACCGCTGCGTATCAGCTCGAGCCTCTCCGCGAATAGCAACAAAGTAATGTAAACATGACGCCAGCCGCTCGCCGAATATTCAATATACGTTAATCAAAATACCGCTCTGTCGTAATATTTAAAATATCTCACAATATAACGGATGGCGAATATTTTTTTCTCGCCTTTCAAATCGATTTACCTAGGATCGCGCGATTTCGCTCCGGATACGCGCATCTGGAGCGCGATGATAACGAACTAGTTTACCACCTCCGCGCAAAACGAAGATAAACTTTATTCCCCAAATATAGATTTGATAATTCTTTTTAAGCGGAGTAATTAATCACCCAAACTGCGAAAATTAATAACAGATGACGGTACGATGCACATGTAAGCACAGTTAAATATTAATTTACGGACCTGAGTGCGTCAACTCTACCTTCGATCGCTTATAACTCGAAAACTGTTTGTGACCTCGACATTTTCATGTTAAAATGTTCGGTTCTAATTAATCTCCAGAATACACTATTAAAGTATTGCACGGTGATCGTGGCATATATGAATATACCTTTCTCTCTCTAAACTCGTTGGTAAAACGTTCAAAAAGGACGTAGAGAAATTTTTTATTTTCGGTGAGCTTTGCGTTTATGTTAAATATTAAAATTGTTTTCTTGCTTCCGCGATATAAAACTCTCGCGAGCAATAAATTTCGCTGCCCACTTCTTATCCGGTTCTAGAAATCAATTTGGCGCGACAAACGAGTAACAAGTAGCGTATAAAATCTCATAAGTTTCCAGGAAATTGCGATTGTCCAATTGCATCAATCGGATAAAACGAATACGCTATACATACAGACGCATACGCGCATGCACGCGACTGATATATCGATATATAATATATATCATACATATACAGTATATATAATATATATATGTACGAAGCTTTATATATTATAACTTACAATAAAACCGCGGAACCTAAATGGATGAAGCCACAGGAGAGAAAACTGTCTCAAAGAGCAAGCTCTCGACTTGCGTCCTTTTACATGCGTGAGTGTGTATGTATGCATAGTACCTATACACGCAAGACAAGGCAACCATGCAAGCAAAGAGAAAAGTTCAAGATAGACGAAGTTCCGAGAGAATGTTCGAAAAGATACGGATTACGCTTCCTCGTCGTTCTATTGGCGTTCGATTTTACCGCACATGTATAGAGGAAGCTTTTATCTAAAGAGGAAATATAGGGAAATCTGTCTCATTAAAGATAAATTATTTCATGAATCAAATAACAATTTTTCTTGAATAAAAATTTAAGTTTTTTAACACTGAAAATATTCGAACAGACTTTTTGTTACTTTAGAACGTTTAATATTCTGCTATTAATATCCAGTGAACTTTCTTCAGCAAAATTTGATATTAAGCTTGATTACCAAGTTTAAGTATTAAAAATGCGACAGATGCCATATTTCCCGTTTAATTTTTCTTAAAGGAAATTGATTTAATAAATAATTTAATATCATAGCGTTTAGATATTACTCTTTTGTTTATTACTCTTTAATAAAATATTTAAAACTTATTGAATTTCTTAATTTAAATATTTAATTATAGTATTCTTAATTATATAGCTGGTCATATGTGGCTAAACCAGAAATAAAAAGATAAAGGCAAAATTTAAACTAAAGAAAAAGCTTAACGGCTTTCTCTTCTCTCTAACATAAAAGGCATATTATCTTTCTGCATATATGGTCTGATATAAATTGCAGAAGTTGGTTGAATTTCTGACAGAGAATTCTATAATAAAGAATAGAAAATAACCGAAGTAGAACGTTACCACGAATGTAACAAAAGGACGCCAGTAATGAATCGGCAGATTGTCAGTAAAGGATATACGCAGAGTCTCCCTTTCGCGTTAATGAGGATTGAATTCATTACTTGACAGTGGCTAGGTATCAATTAACGGAGGAAAAGCCCCGCAGGCCACTTTTACATCACCGACTGCCAACTAGAACGATCTCTGTTTCAACAAACAATCATAATTGAAAGCAGAAAATTTCAAACGTGCTAAGTGTCAGGAAGCTGTTTTCTTTAACATTGGAAAAATGTCGCGTTTGCAATTTTTATTTATTACGAACGCCGTTTATTGATACCACAATCTCGGTTCTTTAACAAACTGTTCGATTATTTCAAATACAAAAGATAAAGAGAAATATTTTTAGAATAAAAGCCCTCCCACATAATTTAAATGAAAATTTATGTAATTAAAATTTTCCGAATACTTTTTCTCGCGAAAAGATGTTAATTATATTTATGTTAATAAATAATATTTTTACCGAGATACGTTTACCGTATAATATTATTAAAATTTACCCGAAATATTTTATTCAACACATTTGCCCGATCTATTGCCCGATCAAAGAAAAAATAACGATGAGAATCTTTTCGAATCTAAGATGTCGTATTTTTGAAAAGCGATAAGGCGCAAACGATGCATAAACATATTCATGATTCGAATATTCTATAAACCCGCAGAGTTTCACTCCAATCATGGCAACGAATACTCCCTCGTCCCAGTAAATCCCAGCAATATCTTGTAAATATTGCAGCACGCTTGAGCGATTTGAAATGCATTACTCATCGGCTATGCAGATGTAAAATACGGCGACACCTTGAGGAAGCAGATATTGGTTCGCGCAGACTTTGAGACGTCGTGATAAAAACTGGGTAAGAAAAAACGCGATCACGCCGTCTCGCTCCGCAAGAAACATTGATCTCCAATAATTTATGTAACATGTTACCCACGCGCCGCACACTTGTCCCGTGATGCAATCAATTTACATTACATAGTCAATTATAGTCAATTTTCATTCGTCGTAAACAAACTCCAATATGTTCCGACGATAACTAATGACGAAGGCAGCAATTATTTCAATGTACGCGATAGGGTGCAATATCTAAAAATATAGAATGTATCGTCGATTGGTGTCAGCGAAAATATAGAAGAGTCACGTTTTTAGCATTATCGTTCATGTATTCCAAATATAAAATATATGAATAATGTGCTACAAAAAGTAGTTCTTCCATAATTTTTCCTCATTGGCGATAACTCCGTGTTATCTTAAAAATATGAACAATTTTAGAAAACTGCGACGAAGAATAAAGAAAATTACATTAAGGAATGTTTACCAGGTTTATCGCAAAGTAATAACAAAAGCGTTTTACGATACTAAATAAGCCGCATTAAGTCGCGGAATTTCCGAAGATAAAGAACAACAATTAAGATATGAATGTTCATTTACGGCAATTTCGTTATTTTTAAAGACAATTATAGTTATTTCTAGTGGCAATACATTTTGAACGACTATTTTGTTAGCGTCGTATTTAACGTTAAAATATAAATTCTCAGGAGCATGACTGTCTCGTGTTTATTAAATATTGCACTATGACTAACCGATAGCTTATTCGCAAATAAGTCTTAAATAGACCAAAGATGCTTTTTGAAAAAATATAAAATTAAACAGTAAAATACAATTAAGATGTTATTTTCTTATTTTAACTTTGCGGATAAATATATTTATTTAATGCATTAATTATTTCATAGAAAAAGAATCTTTTAATATCGTTAACATGGGATATATCTCGCGTTATACTTCATCGTGCTACAGCGATAAATCTACGCAGAGATTGGTTAGATAAATTAATTTTGTGGCAAATCCATCCTACTTTTTCAATATATATTATGTTTATGGACAGTAGTCGGTGTTTCTTTCGAATCACGGCGACAAGATTATCACCTCGTCATATTTCAAATTTCTCGCACATCTTCCTAACCGGCAACTGTCGCACGCGATCTGACGAGGATCCTCCTTCGTCCTTTGTCGTAGAGACATTTTCCACCGAGTAGAAACTATTTTTAGATCACCGGAGAGCTCTCCATTTGGCTCAGCGACATTTCCACGGGGAACTAAGGGAACTGGTAAATACCGGAATGTACCGCGTGCCACCTCGTATAAATCCCACGGGTGCAATCCTGCCGAGGCAGTCCATTATGGTGGAACTAACCGTGGACTCGCCGGGATAACTGAGAAATCTCTTAGAAGCCACTTCAAGCGAAAACGCGCTCATCCCGCGGACCAATTGGATAACGAGCGATAAAAATTTTGTGATTTAAATAATCTGCAACGGATGGAAAACCGGACGGGAACGCTCCGCGAATTAATATCCTGTATCTGTTTGCCGGAAGTTATTAGTGTTTTTTCCATATATAAAATCACCTTGTAGTCAAATAGTCAAATTTTTCTTTTTTTAACGACAAGATTGTCTCGAAGAAAAAAGACGGGGCATACAGAAATGGTTCTATCAAATTATTACTCGAAACTGAAGAAACAAAGGAATGAGTTTTGTTATTGGAAAATATTGCAGCATCATGATCGCTCTATTATACGCTCTTTCAATTGTGTTTCATGGAGCTCTCAGATAGACAATCGTATTGTCTATGAAAGAGTTAATAACAACGCTAAACATAAAAGGCCTTACGTTTATCACCGCCTTTTATTTCTTCGGGTTCTTATGCGTCTCTTCTTCAAAGGCTTTCTTTTTTCCCTTTTCTCCTCGAAGAAATTTACGAGACCGGTAATCCTCGCACAAATCCAAGCAGCACGGCGCTCAGTTCAAGCCACGAAATGTTTTGTTACTACAAAACCAGAAGGCCATGACTCCTGAACGACGTGACAATCTAGAAAACAAACCAATCGCAATCAAAGATTAGATTAGATTAGATTATGAAATACCTCAGAAACATTATTTATCTCTAGTGTATAATAGCTGAGGAAAAAGTGTGCCTTTTTTGAGTATACAACATAAGTTTTTTGATAACGCAACGCGTCGAGCAGATCTAATTTATCTGATAAATCTTGCGTATGATTTTTTACCAATAAGATCTTTTCATATTCATATAAAAAACAGACATATGAAAATATAATGCAGGTATAATACAGTGCAATATTGAAAGGATTTTTCGAATCGTCACAGTGCAATAAAAATTTCAAAATTTAGTCATTCTAGATGATTCACACATACGTTGCTAGCATATCATAACTAGCGATTTTATTGAAATGGTTGATATTAATTCTATTGATTTCTTCTATTGAAGAACAGATAGGCAGATAAGCGAATAGATTGATATTTTAGATTAAATAAATTAATTTCAGAAACAATATCTCTGTTCTATGAAATATTTAATGATTAAAACCGCAGCTCCCCCCTCTCTATTTATTTATCTGTATATAATATGTATATATGTATGTATGTATGTATACACGGAAAAAAAAATTTGTTAATTTGACAAAATTTTTCAACTAAATAAAATTTCTTTAGTTCAAGTACCTATTTAATTAACTTAAACATATAATACTTGAACTTTACTTTTCAAATATTTATAAATTTAACTTAAATAAATAAATACTTGAACTGAAGAAATTTTATTTAGTTGAAAAATTTAGTCAAGTTAACAAATTTTTTTTTCCGTGTATGTATATATGTAACTGTTTGTGAGATTGTTTGATAAATCTTGAAAATGTTTAAATCTATATTTAGACAAAATTCAAAATTAAAAACTATAAATATTAATCTCATAACAAAGATTCGAAAGCACACAAACGAATTGCCTACAGCGACAAATTGATGTCCCTGTTTTGGTTGCACTCTCCGATGATAAAGAGCTCTTTATTCGATACGCGGTCGATTTGAGGCGAGGAAACGGGAATTAAACGACAGACCCGGCGGTTTAATGCGATGCGTAAGAGGACTAATGCGCACAGATTTGTTGAACGTCGTCACGTAGTCTTCCGCACGCATTCAAGTGCGCGGCGAAACAAGTTAATTAAGAGGACCACCCACGGCAGTATCTTCGTTCCTCAACTCAACGTTTCCTCGACGAGATTGGCAATGTGCCAAGTCGGTACTCGAGAGTCGATTTTCCGCTTTCGTATCGTCTTCAAACGCCTCAACGTCGACACCTCTCGGAATCGAGCCTCGATTTTCTTCTCTTTCCGTTACAAGAAAGTTACAAAGTACATTTCCATTTCGATTGCAATTGATTAATTTGACAGATAAATAGAACGATTTGCATTTGTTAGATTTCTTTAAATGAGAAACAGAGAGAGAGAAGAGATGTTTTGCAGAATGTAGCCCTCGCGAATATAATTTTAACTATACAGATATCATAAATGGATATTGCATTTTTCATTATTATCATAAAAATCGTATTATTTAGTTGTTTTCGTTTAATGCATTAATCGAGCGATAAATAACGTTTCATTATTATTAAATTAGGAAGTAGATAAGAATATGAAATACAAGATGTAATTTATAAAAATAAAACATTATAAAAAATATATTATAAATGCGTTCCACAATTAGATGAAGCATCACATAATAGTCACGTTGAAAATTAATATTTCGTTTAACAATAAGAAAGGAAGCCAGAACTATCTCGATGTCTTATAAATTTCTTCTTTATTATTTCATATTCTATTTTCTTCAATATTACGTTTTCCTACTTTCTTCTCTATTATTCTTCGCCATGCATCTGTGAACGCACAATGCAATTTCAAGCTTGACCTGAACTTCACGGAGAATAGTCTCGCGCTAACTTTGTCAACCTCTGCCCAATTACATAACCGACAAGAACTCTGGCACGACCAGCGAACCAACGGTGTCTCCTCGTTGTTTAGAGCGTCCGCAATAGAACTTAATGCCATATTTTACGAGCTCGTAAAGCAAACGATTAAGATCGCCACGGACCATCATTGATGTTGTTCACTCGTCCCGTAGTTGCGTCGTAAAATAGGTAGCAAATTAAATATTATTCCTCTAAAGGCGCTTGCCAGCCTTTTACGCCTTTTACAATTTATTACACACGAAATTATCGGAATGTCTATTCAACCAATTTCAACTTAAAGCTACTATTTTACAACACAAGGATTTTAAGCAAAATTAATTTTTTTATCTCAATTTTCAACATAACTCTCTTGCAAGCTAAATTTTGAATTCAGTTAAAATTTAATCAAATTTACAGTAAATAATGAAAACTCTTCATACAATTCATTAAAGTACATACATTGTTACAACGATATATCGCTTACATTTAATTGTAATCACACCATTTCCCTATCCGAGTTACGACGTTAATTCGTCGAACTAACAACTTTCGCGACAGAACAATGACTGCGGAACGGGTTCTCATTATACCGAGACTAGATTAGCACGGCAGTTCATTAAGTTTGCGAGCTATGTAGGATCCGGGACGATAAATATTTACGTACTGCCGAATGTGGGTTACGTTTGCATATCGCACCCGCGGAAGGATATTTAAGAGCCGTTACGAATACTATGGATCGAGAACGACAAGGATACTACGCAGTCCCCGATAAGGGACTTACTTCCTTCGACTCACGCATCGAGTTGTCCCCTTTTATCGTTTAGCCTTTGGCCACCAGTTCCCATTAACCCATACTACAAACCCACTTCCGTTTGTCTCACTTGACACATTATTCGCTTATTTAAATATTCGTTATTCCGTGTGTCCCGTATCATATTCCCTTCATCGGAGAAACCCACTTTTTTCCTAAAATTATCCTCCCATTATTCTTTATGACTCTGTATTTACACGAACGAAATATCTTTCTATCAAAAATTCATATCTCTTTCAACTGTCTCGATGCCCTCTTGCCGTTTCTTCATACACGGAACAAAGTTATTAGCTATCAAATATTAGCCTTACCTTTTTAGCATCAAGATTAATTCCGCACCTATTCTATATCTGTCACGAATAATACAAGTATCTGGAATGCTATCGACTGAAAATTTCGAAGGGATTTGGAAGGAAAGAGGTCGGCGGAGTAAATCAAGCGCTGAAAAATTACAGGATACATTCGGAATTCAATATACTTAGATCGGCGCGAGAGACAAGCTCTCGGGAATGATCGATGACGACATAATTATTAATCATTTAGCACTTATCGCGAGCAATATCTCTTAGGAATCGTGCGGGAGAATGAATGGCCTGAATGCAAACGCCGATCGATCCAGTGGGCAGATATGAAGAAAACTCGAGGGCGAGGAGATATACGAGCGGATAGAAAACTATTTCTATATGACAGAGAAGCACTCTCTCCAATGCTTATTCAAATGCTTATTCAGATTCAATTCCGATCGCGCGATGAGCGTGCCCGAGTTTTCGAGAGCACCCCGGTCGAGACCCCGGTGCTCGTCGGGAGTGCGCTCGTGAGGCCGCATGGCGCGTACAATCGAAAGATTCGTACAAGAGTAAAGGCTCGACATCGGGAGATGCCGAGAATTCTTAGAATCCCGTCTTCGTATTTCCTCGCCGCCGACGTGCACGTAACATCTGTATTTGTGTTCTCGCGTATCCCGTCCGCGGGATATCCCGATATAGACGTACCAAAATAGGGAACGAGAGATATATGGATTGAGTGATACTCGCGAGTTATATTATTTCGCGAGCACGTTGTAATATGTATCCACAGCTTCGCATTCGCGGAGAAATCCTCCGACCGATTTACCTCGGTAACCTCGGGTACACTCTATACACGTGGGGTTCCCTAATTCACGGCGCGAGCGAGCGCAGAATCCCCGCATTGTACGAGCGTTGAATTATTATCTCCGCTGCATCTCGCGCGGTAAAGAGCGTACTGAATTCTACACCGCAATTCCACTTCGCACGTTTCATACCGTATTTAAAGGGTTTTAGCCTAAGGCACTGTATACGATGCCGCGATTTTCGTTCCACCGAGACCTGCGCCTCCGATACGAGAAACACTGCAGCTGCGAGAAACGCGACTACGCGACGCATTTGTTTTTTCCTCCGCCGACTGCCGCATTCGGCAAATGAATGGCTTACCTCGCGTACGATCGTTTATTCATGCGTCGCTCATAAATGAATCATCGCGCATTCGCTCGTGCGCTTCGGATGGTCAACTCTCACTTCAATGACAATTACGTTCGCTTTCCGCTCGCCTTGACAACCGGGGGGGCCCCAAGGACGTCTTAGACGTCTAAGACGTCTCTCTCTCTCTTTCTTTCTCTCTCGTGACATCCACTAACTTCATCCTCGTTTTCTTCCGCTGCTCCACTTTACACTCGTTCTATTTTTTTTTGTTAAACACCGGTAGTTCAGCAAGAATCAATTCTGAACTTTCCGCGAGTTGCTTCCACATAGTTATAAACGCTTTAAAAACTTTATGTGAATTTTCAAATAAGCTAGTTCTAAAATCTAAATTTTTTTATAATACACAAGACGTAGGTACACTGAGAGAAAAATTTACTAAATTTCAATAAATGTTTTCTCCAATAGTCCTTATAAAGTATTTTTTTTAATTCAGTTAATATTTTTCGAATGAAAAAAATATTTATCCAATTAAAAACAAATTTTCTAAACCTAATAAAATATTTACTAAATTCAAAAGAATACTTTATTAGTACTATTGGAAATTTAGTAAATTTTTCTCTCAGTGTATTAACGTTATACTGCCTGATATATCTGAAATTGTTTATTACGCTTCCATATGATGTTCATGCTCTAAATATATTATATTCAATCTTAAAATGTAGTCTATTTTATATAATTTTAAATATACTGATTAAAAATTGCTAGAGAGAAAAAATGTTCCATTAAATTCTCGTTCAGAAAAAACATTAAGAGAAACTCGAATTCCGAGTCTGCAATCTTGACAAACAAAATTCCGCTTTAATAAAAAATAAGTTTTAATAAAAAATAAAAATTAAGCTAAATAACATTATTGGATATTTTTCAACGTTACTTTCGTCCTCCCTGCACCAACATTCACTTTTTACTTAATGAGTTGATGTAATAGCGAGCCCAGCAAGCGAGTTGCATAGACGTTCTCTAGTCTACCTCGCAACTATCGGAAATCGACACTTGACCCAAAATATCGGAGCGAAATGTAGGAACCTCTTAGTAGGACATTTAGTTTTAGACGAAGGGTCTGTCAGTCGCTGTAAGTCCGAAATCGAGTACTGACTGAGAACTCCAATTCCTTTGGGAGTGCCGAGTAATGGGGGTGACTAAGATAGTGGGGAAAAGAAAATGACAGGACCGGGAAAGCTCGAAGCTGAAAGGAAAACGGTATGCGAGAGAAGAGAGGAAAAGAGGAGGAAGAAAGGGAAAGAAAGATGGGGGAAGAGAGAGAAAGAGAGAGAGAGAGAGAGAGAGGACATCGAATATTTACGCTTTTGTGGACGGTACTTCGCCATAGTCGAAAGAAGAAGCTTCAGAAGAACCGAAGATCGAAGACAAACTCTCTTTATGGTACTGAATCGCACTGAATATCGCGCGACACTTGCAAAACTTTAATGAAGCATTCAACTTCGACGATAAAGCGGAGAATAAATTTGCCGCGGCAAATTATTTATGCTTTCTTTTGTTATCACAGAGTGATTGGAAAGAAATGGAATATAAAATGTGCCGCTTTGAACAACTTTCAAACGGAATCTTTAAGCGTAAGTTAATGGAAATCTTGCCTGTTCCCTCGCCAAAGACACTTCGCTGATAATTCAATATAATTTCCCACAAGATAATAACGAAGCCACGAATAATAACGAAGTTACTCAACAGCTAAAAATCATTGACATCAGAAGTCGCATATAACTTATATAACTTTTTAAAATTGAGCTACTATTCTATAACGATTTACGATACTATAACAATTAATTTTATCATTAAGATATCGATATCTAATTTATAAAATAATTTCGGTCACCCTTTATCAAACTTTCACAACTATCTTTCACAACTAACATATCTAAAATTATAAAATTCGAAATAAATGTGGATCCATTCGGTTTACATTCTTAGGCTGACAATGAGTCATTCAGACGACTCGACTTATATTTACTCTTTTAATATTAAACTCGGCTCAGAGGAAAAATCTGTGCGCTCTTCTATCCGCTAAGTCGTCGAAGTAACATTCGGTGACGAAAACACCCGAAAATATTTTCACGAATTCGCACACCGTGAAAGCGAGTAGGAGACAGACGCCATGAGATGGATTGACTGTTTGCTACTGTATACAGCGAGAGTAAGGGAAACGGGGAAACGATTTGTATGTCTCTCGGCGCTGCGAACAGCTGCAACTGTTCGCACGTGAATATCGACACGCTCGCGACGTCGATGACACTAACGATGACATCGTTTTCAACGAAGGAGACGCCCGAGATGACGGTGATAAATTGGCGACACTCTCCATGGGAGATTCCGTAAAGGACGAGAGGAAAAATCACGCGAGGGAGAACGTGCGATTCGTTCATCCGGATCTATTCGTCCGAAAAATGTATTTGCACACTAGCGGGAGGACTGAGAAGCAAGAAGATGTATAGTATATCGGTTAACCTTACGACGCATGCAACGCGGCAAACTCAATTCCGAAGTTACGCTTCATTTATTTGTATCTCTCTTGGTAATAAATATTACAAAATGTTATTCGAGATTTTATTCGCAAAGATATCTTATTGAAAATCAAAGCGATGCAATATTTCATTTTAATTATTCCAAAAGTTTACCTGGTTTATTTAGTTGATCATTGAATTAGAAAGTAACTCAATTGCGGAATGGTTTTATAAAGTAAATGACTTTTAATAATCAAATATTGCATATAAAGTAATATAATCTCTTTTTTTTATAAAAATACGCGCTTTAGTTTTCGCAAAGTTTTTTCAAAAGATATAGGAAAGTTTTAAGAACATAACCGTTACAAAGTTTATTACCTGGGATACAAAGTTAGACACATACGTTTTTAATTTTTAATTCTTTCCGTCTTCAAACTTTCTACAATCGAAATAAGATCATAAAAAACTTTTTGTTCTGAGAAACGTGGAAAACGTTACTGAATGTAAAGTATTACTTAACACTCTATTTCTTCGGAAACTCATTGATATAAAATCAGCATATTAAATGCAACGACCAAATAAAAATAACTCTCATCAGATATTCCGCGAGTAAGGACCGACTTCACGTTCGCCGAGAAATCAATAGTTAAAAGAAAATACGATAACACTCCACCCATAAAAATATCTTGGCGTGTGTGAAAGTGATATAACAAAGCTGAGAAATAAGTTCGACTTGCGATGACTTGCTCACAAAGGCGATTATCATCGACGCACGACAAGCAACGCTAAAGTTAATCGATCGCAACGTGAAAGAGGCGCTCTCGAACTGCGTCACACATACACCGCATTATAACATATTGATTATGATCTGCATTGAGCAGAGGTAATTATTGTCGACCTTCGTGCCGAGTAAAACGCCTAACTAGCCTTTAGATCGACCTATAGCAATCGCGGAACGAGTAACAAGACAATTAAGCCTGCAGGAAGTCGCAAGAGGCGACCACTCCAAATATCGTCGCGATACGTTCTGTTTCCAAGTTAAATTCGAATCGATTACGTTAAACGAAGTGGACAAACAAGCGGGCGACGTAACGTCGTCATTAAAATGCATCATAAAAACTGCACGGTTATGTCATAAACAAAAAAACTAATTAATGCCAATCCCTAGCCTGAAACAAGAACCGTAGATTCCTACTAATTTATTCGATATTAATATTAATGATCCACATTGATAATCCGATTCAGAGGTTCTCTTCGCTCCAATTTTAATTATCGATCTAAAAGGAAAATTCTAGATTCTTAAAAACACGAAATCTTGAATTTTTTCCAAAATTTTGCAATTTTCATAAAAGTTCTTCATATACTAATATATTCGTAATATTATAGATTTCAAATTTTCATTCCTTTTTTCTTTTTTTAATTGTTTCACTGTAAGATTGTATTTGTAAATGTAAGTTTATCTCAATTATTATATTTTCCAAATCGTCTTTGACATTATATCCAATAAAGAGTTAACTCCAAATCTTCTAAATTTTGCTATGAAAAAGTCGACTTGGTATCATGAGGGGGAGTAACTCTGTTATCGAATCCTAGCCTGTATTAAGAGACCGTTATGCGCAAGCCTTTAAGGCAAACGATATTGCGAAACTTAATGCGGCGCCTACAACGCGGCGTGCGAGATGACGGAAAATTCCTTATCTCCGCGCGAGTTGCACGTTTCGTAAAAATCAAAGGCCGTCTTGGCCGCGTCGAAGACGATGGTGGAGAGAGGGCTAGAAATAATTGGCGGGGTCGAGCGCACGGCGAAGGAAAGCATAGTGACTCTCGTTTCTTACGTTCTGACGAGAAATCGCGACGCTTACGACAGAAAATCAGATTCCTTTGTGCGTCGCATGAAGTACAAGGAGGAAGAAAAAGAATGCCGTTCTTACTTGCCAAGACGATAAACGAAAAGAGACGTATCGTCGGTCTTAACTCGCAAAACGCGGAGATGATCCCGTAAAGTCGAGCAAAGGAGGAACCGTATAACAGCATGTCGAGTAGATAACGCTGTAACACCATCAACAAATTGCATTGCATTTTCTGCATATTTATTTTAGTTTGGAGTAAAAAGACGAAAAGTTGAATAAGCTCTCTGAGAAAAAAAGTTTGCGAAGATTTCCATGTTCACGTACATATAACGGGTAATAAAATAAAACTTTTCCATTTCGCATTTTATATTCGAGGATTTTAAGATTTCATTTTAAAATAACCTTTTCCTTGTGTCTCGCTTAGAACTTTGCAGGATATTGTCAGCAAACGCTGGGAAAACTACTGTATAAGCGTCACGGAACGTACTTGAGTTCCACATCGCACGACGACTCCCGTTAATATTGCACGTGGACTGGCGCAAAGCAATAAAGTTTACGCGCGAAACAAAAGTGCTAAAGATAACTCGTTAGTATCCGGGGACGGGGCAAGTAATTAGCCATATCAAACGGAAACTTCACGAGGCATCCTACGGACGCATTCTCGCCTCGCCTACGTGGAAGCGGCAATAAGCCCCGTTTCCATCGTGATATCGATAATTTGATCCCCCGCCGACTGTTTCAATCTCGAAAGCCACGTCTCGAAGGAGCTTGAGGACGTCCGTGCAACGCCGCTCGAAGGCTACCAGCCTTCCTCACTCGGTATTCCTTTACGACAAATATTCCGTGATAACCAGAAACTTTAATTTTCCTAAATCGCCAGTAAATAATTAACATGTAATAAATTGTAAAACGACTTAACTGGCCATAGATGGTATTCTATTTATTACTACGTGTCAACCATACGGATTGTGGTCCTCTACGAGTATTAAATTTAATAATAAAATTTAATAATAATTTAATACTCTACGAGTATTAAATTTAATAATAATAATGCTAAAGCATCTATAAGATTCTCCCCCCTCCCCCCAATACCCTCCCATCACGAAAACCGTGATAAGTTTATCAAAATGCACGGAGCATAACGGATACGCGAGTTATAAACAAAGATCGTATCTTACGTGGTCGTCCGTTTCAATTTGCAAACGCAAAAAGGGAAACGTTTTGTTTAGAAAGGAAAAAGAAATGCAAACAGAGTATACCGTTTCTGTTCTCGGCGGAAACGAACGAATGTAGCACACTTTTCGTTTCGAGTTCCTGTCCGAGCCACGCGATATATTTAGCTACCGTGACATTTTTCCCCAGGGTTGTCGTTTCGTCGTCGTATCTCTCATCCGCCTCTGCATCGATTTGCGGAGAAACGAAAGATGTTTCAGAAAATGAACACGTTGTTTCTTATTGACGTAAACGTTTCTGTATTGTTTACGAAAATACAGATCCGCGAAAAAGTACTCACTCTCCTATGACTCATTAGTCACGACGTTTTTATGTATATACTTAACTTAAATCTAAATGATACACCTAAGATAAAGTGACGCGATTTGCTCATAATGGAATTCGTAACTACACGCGGTTTATTTAATTTGTCAATTAAAACACTCATTTGTCCCTCGTCCGGTTCTTTCTCATAAAAAGAAATGAGCTAAAGGAAGTTTCATGGCACATTCATGATACCTCATTTTGCATAATAAAGTCACGTCGCCCTTCTCTACGTTTTGTTAAAGTGGCCGAATAAAATTCCAAACGCTGTCTAGCTTAAAATTTTAAGCACCATAGAAATTATGACGCATCAATAATGCAGAATCCGCATTATTACCGCATTGTTGCGGCGTATCCTGAATCGCGCTACGCTAATTAATTCTAATAAACAACCCGTCTAACAATATCAAATCTCTATTCAGCTAGAAACAGATTCAGGCCGCCGCTACCAAAATTTAATGGATCATTAGATACATGATTATCACATACCGTTGATATCATTGAATATTTATTGGAGAAACATTTCAGCGTTTGCATGCTCGAGACTCTAATTTACACCGATTTAATCTGCTGTACTAATCTGCAACTTACCGAACGAATTTCAATATATATATTTGGTTTTCCTACGCACAATTTGAGTTTCAATATTCACATTCACTATTAATCTGCTTGTTTAGTGCGCGCACAAACGAGTGCATACATTTTGTTTATACAATAATTCGAACTATGGTTCTCATTGCATAATCTCTAGTTTACCATTCATAAATAATTTAATTAATTTCTACTTATTTAATGATAAATTATTACTTATCAGATATTTCTATCTTCTATTCTTTTGTTTGAGAAAAATGTGACGAGAGAAATATCGAGATATCGGAAGAAAGCATTAACAATGATATACACTTTTCTTGTTTGAGTTAATAAACTGGATATCGACAATATTGAAATCATATAAATATGTACTTATGCAGTTTGCCCCTTGCCATTTTCACGGAAAACTCGATAGCAACGTGTATATGAAATATCCGTTCCATGCTCGTGACGGTATAAAACTACATTTATGCTTTTTCTCCATTATAAACATGCAAAAACAATATTAAAATGCAAAAATAGCATCTCTACTAATAGCAAACATAAAAGTACTTTTATTAAACAAGAGGATAACGCCGATAAATAAAGTAATATCAAATAATGAATTAAACATATAAGGTATTCAATTCATTTGTATCAAATATCAAGTCACCACGTACAAAAAAGACTTGAGATCGTTATTCCATGATCTAATACAATACCTTTTCAAAATTTCGCTTATATATTTCTTCCAATAATCGGATGCATGCGAAAGATATAACAACAAGCAATTTCATAATTTGGAAAATTCCGGTCTGAGGTCCACCGACTACGGCAGCTTGCAGGTCACAGTCATCGACACGCGCCCGAGATACGCAATAAGATTCCGTTGGTGCAAATACGATCCGGCGATCGGCGGACGCGGAGCGAACGAAAGCGATATCGCTAACCGTGATATCGCGGAAATTGAAGGAGGAAAAGCCAAGAGAGAGAAAGAGAAAGATAGAGAGAAAGAAAGAAAGAGAAAGGGAGAGGAGAGAGAGCTCGGCCAGCGCGGCGTCACGTCGCCGCCGCTTATCGTCCCGCGGGAAAACAAATTTCAATTATCGTTCGTTCATTAAGCGTCTTAAGCCGCCTCGGCGGCATCGGCACGACGGGAAACGAAAAGGCAGGAAGGCAGCGGCCGGGGTAGAAAGACAACGGATCGATGAGGGCCGGCACAACCGGTGGAATGTACACGGCGTTGTCCATCGCGAGCTGGATCAATACGCCCGGCGAATTTCGCACGAGTCCGAAAGCCACGCGCCAGAAGCTCTTCGGCGATGCCAACCATTTCCACGGAATGTCACGTGCGCCGAGTAGCATTTAGAAAATTCAGACGCAACGTTGCCGCGCGCTGACACCGCTGACACCGCCGTGTGTTAAAATAGAGTAAATGGGGCGGGGAACGAACTGCCAACCGCTATTGTCGGGTAATTGAGCCTTTCGCCGAATGGAGACACCGCATCCGTCGCATACCTATGCTGCAGCATCGATTAAAGTCTCGGGGGCTGTTAATTTTACGCCGAAGCGTGCTATTTAAATTAAACGTGGGAGGAAAGCGTAAATTTGTAATAAATTAATACTGAATTTAGTAACGCGGAAACGTATGTATCATTGAATTAATGACAAAAGAGAAATGTTATAAAAGTGACGAAGTCATTAATGAATAACCGTAAGCTCCTGTAAGTAATCCGATAACCCAGTTCTGATTTGTAACGAGATAATTTAAAAATAACAGTAATATTTTCTCATTTGTAGAAAGATATAATTACATTACTTTACGTGTGGCCATAGAAATAGTGATAAATTCATTGAAACTATCACACACAAATTCGCCGAATAACTATCGAAATTACTAAACTGAACAAATTACATTTTCCCATTTTCCCATTTTCAATTTGTTAAGTTATTATTAAATTATTATTTAAAGAGAGAATAAATCATTTTTCACAAATATATACAAAAGTAAGCTATTTTATATACATATATAAATCATTTTTCTTTAGAAACAGAATTACAATCGATTTAACTCCCATACAAATGCACGTGCGCCCGCATCATAGTGTCCGTATTAATTTTACAGAAGCCGGAACTATACTACTGGTAAATATCAAGGTTTGAAATGCAGCTTGGCGAAACTGCACACATGGCGAACGTTTATCGTCCCACGCGGCTTTTGCATTTTTCATTTCGTATACAGCCTGTCGTACACGCATCAAAACACAAGCAAATCAACTGGATGCTCACGGCGAGAAAGAGTCGGACGTTAAAGCGCACTTCCACACGTGACATCAAGTGTCATCGTATTCGTGGACATAGAAATGTGCAAGAGCCCATTGGACATATCAGTAAAATTGGACACTAATTGAATTTAATAATTAAGCGATTTTCTACAAGTTATATATACATAATTTCCCTTAACGTAGTTTCTATTTATATAATCTACATATCACGATTGCAATTTAAATATAGCACACTTTATCCTACATTTCTGCAGACGGAATTTGCATTTTACCCTACATTTCGTCACGAAACGCTATATGCGAAACGTGGAAGATTTCACACCTCGTTCGACGCAGTTCCTACACAGGGGGGATAGAAGAGAGGGAGGGAAAGCGTGCCTCTTCCATTTCCGGGACAGATAAAAACGGCCGAGGGGAAAAATAAAAATTGCCAGGAGCGAGTGAGGTAACGAGAAAGTAGGAGCCATAAAGCGGATCGTAAAGATCGCAGGAAGGATTCGCGTTTCCCGTGTTCGCGCCGACGAAAAATCCGGGGTCGCAACGCCGCGTCGCGCCGCGGTAATGCAGGGTGCGCGGCTAGTCGGGTTCACCTGCTGCAAGGCAGGGGTGCATCGGATGCAGCGATGATCAATAACTCGAACCGCACTCGGCCGTCCCCATCGACTCGCCGGATCTTAGGTTAGTTCCCGCCTCCCGTGTCACCCATCACTCCAGAGAGGATCTACACTCGCGTGTTCAAGACACTGAAGACATTTATTTCCGCATTACTACTCCTATTCGTAGAACGGAGTTTTATAATAAATCAGTCATGTCCATTTCTACCAATGTAGATTAATTTTAATCTGGATTTAACTTTTTTTAAACTTTTTAATTCTACCAATGTAGATTAATTTTAATCTCGATTTAACTTCTAATTCGATTTCTAATTCTCGATTTCTAATTCTACCAATGTAGATTAATTTTAATCTCGATTTAACTTTTTTTAAACTAAGATAAAGAAAAAGTTAAACCGAAATTAAAATTAATCTGGTAGAAATGGACATTATTTTTACGGCGGTTAAATCAATGAAACAACTTCCCCGAGCCGCGTAATCTGCCTTTAGTTGATTCTAAAAACAATTTTGAAGAAAAGATTGCTTTAGCCCCCTGGAATATGGAGTTTATGAATACGTCGCTCTGCGATAATAAATATATGTATAAATACGTCGCTCTACGGTCTCATCATATATCTGGCATTAAACGCAATTCTTTGGTTTTCATCTCATGTTTGATAAATAAAACAGCTAGCGTTAAGCTCGCGATAAAAATCCAGCGCTGCTGTTGAAATGTCATTCAAAAATCTCAGAAGCGAGTGTGCCGTATGCAAGAAATTGGCGAACGGTGAGCGTGATCGCGGGGGCGACGCGACGCCGCCGCCGGTCCCTGTTTTTCCCACCGGTTGAGTAATTTTTCTCTTTTTTTTTTACGTACATGCGGGCCATAAAAACGTCCGCCGTTATCGTACGCGCTCCGTAAATTCAGGTCCGTTTCGAGCTTGCTCGAGGTATCGTTATCGAATGCAAAATGGCCGTAGGCACGACGGATCGCGAGGCGAGACCGTCGGGCGTGACGATAGTAGCTATCCGCAAACAATGCCTCAATGACCACGATTAAGCGCGGCGACCATGTTATGCGCGCGAGCGTATTATCTAAGCAATAACCCTAAGCGATTAGCCTAAACGGCTCGCATGTTGGTTCTCTACATTTCATGTGAACTCTCGAAAATACAGCTATAAGGATCTAAGTGGATTCTCGGCTTAATCCAAGAAGCAAAATCGCATACCAGGCCCCCGATGTACGTATCAGCGGACTCTCCTTCATTCAACATTATTTAGATTGTCACAATCCAAAAAAAAAGTAAAGAAAAGAAATAACAGTAATCGACTAGCAAATATCGTGACCGTCGACAATTGTTATTTCACTTCGCAAATTTTTTTGCTGCGGAAAGGCTCGTCGTTACTGGCCACAAAAAGGGAAGCTGCGAATGTAATAAGCACTTTGCTGAATTCAGCACCGTGCGTGGAGAGTTTCTCTTCGAATGAAGAGAATTCCTTCGAAGCTTTTAATCCCTTTTCACCGAGTCCTCCGACATTTATAGAGTGGGGAAGAGCAGAACTAATTTTCCATTGCAACAAGTGGAATCATTGTCGAGCGTGTACTCGCTTCTAAATGTACGCTACATTCAGGTGGGCGTTACATTTTATCGAGACGTCTGCAAGTTCTGATACTTGAGGCGAAACATCCTTATCAGTTATCACTAACTATTTGCCGGTGCGGCTGCGAGCCGCATTTTGTATTCGTAAAAATTAATAGTCCGGTTTTGGTCTTGAATTAGGGGATACTTATTGTACAAAATAGAAACGAACGAGTTACGAAATTATGTCCAGCTTCTTCTATTATGGTACGAATCGCTTTTTTCGTTTAGTTTTCAAACCGCGTGAATTTTATTGAGACGCGAGAGACACGTAAACTCGACTTTGATAAAATCTACGGAGGATCTTTGGATAATTTTCGGAAAAAAGAATGTCTCGTATAAAGACACGTGTAATAACACATATTACATTCCATAAAAAGATGATCATTACGATACCAGTTAAACACACGGAGAAACTGACATGCAGTGAGTGACACCAAAAGAGGTCGCGTGATTGCATGCCGCGATCATTACTGCCCCCTCGTATCTTCGAGCAATTTTCGCAAGCAGCCAGATAAAGACAGGAGGGAGGGAACGGGAGGGAGGATGGAAAGGCGCAAGGAGAGACGAAGGATACGAAGGGAAAGGGCCAATACGCTCGTTAATTCCGCGGTCGCCAGCGACGGGCGCGTTTTTACGAGCGTCGCGGATAAACGTCAGCCCTAATGCAGGCCTAAACCGAATTATGCGAATCGAAGGCGGGCCCTGCGAGATAGATAATGGAATCCCTCGGAAAACGGGATCGGCCTCCTTTTTTCCTAAGGAGATTAAGCGTTATTAATAGCCGCGGCTAAACGCGCACAAGGGAGAGAATCCGTGCACGCGTCTTTACTTCGATCGTTATCTATGAATTAAATACGCAGATATTCCTTTTTCTATGTATATGCAACTTAAATTTGTTTCTCAAAGTAGGGAACGCATTTTATAACGCGAGAAGGATGATGAAGCGGCGGTCTCTTGTTGACTGGGTTATAAATTACGGTTAAGATGTTATCGAGAGTATAATTACATCGTGAGATGCAATTACTTTGAGATAGGAATAGGCTATGTATGAAATGTACGTATACAAACTACATGTTTAAGGATTAAAATCGCTTTGCTGTGACAATGAATATTTTAAATTCTAAAAAGAAACAGATAAGCAGCGAGATAACTTCATTAATTTTTGAGTGTTCTATTTTCTCGGGATTGGAGATCTTTTATCTTGCAAAAAAACTGTAAATTCTCCCTCTTTCTCTCTATGAGATATACTACTTAAAATAATTAAAACAATGTTCGCGCATTTCTTGAGCAGTGTAGCTTTCGATATTTGTAACTTGAGTATTCCACTTTTCATCGCTTTTTCTACGATGAAGACCTTGGGAATTCTTCAGACCTGTCCTTGAGTCTAAGTAGAGAGAATACCTATCTCGTCCATCGTCCATCGTCCATCGTACCGACGTCCTATCGCTCCCTCGTCTTGTTATTTTAGACCTTTATCGCGTCTCCCCATCAGGCAGTTTCCTTTTAATCCTTGACATAAGCGCAAGAAAAACGCACGGAAATTTCCATCGAAATTCACAGCATTTCTGAGACGCGAAAAATCCGTTTGACATTTCACAATGGAACATGTAAATCGCGTCAGACGATGTGAAACTAAACACGCGGACTATTTTAATAGTTTCAGACTCCGAAACTGTTTCTCTCAATTTATGGCGGAAATTGCTTGCGTCTAACCGTCCGTCCTCACGAAGCTACCGCGTAACTTCGCTCGTCGTACACTTAAGAGACACCCCGTGTAACACGGCCGTACGAGGGTAGATGCTAGAATAGCCGAAGAAAATCGAAGGGCTCTATTCTTAGGACTGCGAACGACTCGATGTATATGCATATACCGCGTGTCGTGAGTCTATCACGCGCATATATTCACGCATATATTACGCTTATTATACGCGAACATTATGTATACCCTCCGCGGATATTATTTATCGCATATATTATATACGCACACTGTGTCCATTATGCGCGCATATATTACGTGTATATTACGTGTGTTTATCGCGTGTATTACACACGTATATTACGCACGCACACATATTATGCACGTATGCTACGTTTATTGCACATGCATACATCCATCATGATCTCCGTATGTAGGTGAGCACGTGGCGCTGAAAACTTTCTATTGTACAACTCGTCATAGTGTCGTGACGTCGCGTCATAAATTTGTACCCGCTGGTTTCGTGTTTCGCAACCAAATGAAGAAACGTCACAAATTGGGACATGTCAGCGAGGAAAAACCAGTGGAAACAATATTAAAATTCAAGTAGGGCAAGCGTGTGGTAATGTATACATACATAGAGTCGAGAGTATGGTAAGGCATATAAACGGTTGTAAAAATTTTCTTGCAAGTTGCATTAGATTATCTGTCCATGCAATTGGGAGACAATTGCGCTTCTAACACAAAGCATCAACGCACGATTTAATATCACCATTTTACGGCGCGTCAATCATAAAACTTTTCATTTTCAACAAAGGAAACAATATAACGCGTATTGAGTTATAATCGAAATAAATTCTGTTTTATGGAAACGTAAAGTTTAACCGTCAACAATAAAACAGTAATGTTATCGTTTTTCAAATTCACGCAGACTTAAAATTTATATTTCCAACATGGTGTTGATGATCATGTTCTACGTCGCATTGATCCGCATAATAGCATTCGTAGCGTCGGAAGGGACGTTACGCGAACGATTAAAATCTAATCGCGAAAAACGCGGAATTAATCAACCGGCGCGTAGGCAGGCGTGCGGCTTATCGGTTTTCCATTAGGGGTTCGGCGCGAAACGCGTGCATATCTCACGACATGCGCTCTCACGGTGGGAATGCTTTCGGGAATGCGTTATGGAAATGCACGCATCGGTCGCGCGTCGACTTCACGTAGACTCCACGCGCGCGAACTCGGTTATTCGCGGAGCGAGCATGCGAGCGAGCGAGTTTGCCGAGTTTACTCTTGCTTCGCGATACGTAGAACTCAAACTGCTTCCCAGTTCCTGAGAGCAATTACTGCCGTCGACTATAATTACGCGACGATGCGCAACGTGGCGTTCGCGAGGGTCGAGCCGGTCGCTAGATAAGGCCGCGACATGGTGCGCTCCGAGGGGCAGGGACCCTGCCGCGGATTCTTTTCCTTCTTTTACTGGCTAACCCGCCGCTCGGAAAAGGAAGCGAGATTGGATTTACAATAATTAGAATGCGACGCTGGCGAGCATCTTCGAACGATCACGAAGCTTCCGACGTGAAAGCCGCGTTCACACCGAGATGCAAGGCCCGGAACGAATTTCGACGACCTTATTGCCTTTTGCACAAAAATGCAACAACCAAAGTATTTTACTGTGTATATAAATATAAGATATTCATTCTTCTATCGTACAATTTTAAATTATGCATTCATTTCAAACTTACGCAAGTGGAAAGAGTTGCTCGCTTAAAAAGGTGGTCTTCTAGATTTACATTTTCAGGAATATTTGGCATCGCAATTTCCATCTGATAAAATTGATTTCATCACAAATCTAATAAAATTGATAACATTGATTTTATCACAAAATTCTGGTGTATCGATTTATCGTTTCAATCTAGCTCCGACGAGAATCTTGGCGGAGCAGCTTAGACACGTTTACCGTGGACATCGCAGAATCCGCGACTGTGAAACGTCGTTCGCTGTCATGAACGACAGAACCCGTCTAAGCCATGTTTGGTCACCACGCGGCGAACCTCGGGCTACTGCTTCACGTTTGCTCTAGAAACGCACGGGGACGAGTTTGCGGACGACCCAACCGGGCGCGGCGGTCGAGACAAATACAGCGCCCCGAGCGAGTAATTCCTGTGCGCTTCTATACATGCAAATGTCCTCTCGCCTTCAGGCCCGACACTCGGTTAATTGTTACTAAAACGCGCGTGACTGGCATGGAAGGAGTTACTTTCGGGATCTGTCGCAAGCAGGTGGAAAATACTAATTTCCTATTGTTGGATCGTTTGCATACGAAATGTATTTCGGAAATCTCTACAGAACGCTCGCATAAAGCGAACGTCTTTTGCTAGTTAAATATTGTTAAATCATATGACATCAAGAAAAGCGTGCTTTAACTTCTGCGAAGCGTTTGCGACATTTTAAGTAAATCTATTAAAAAAAACAGATAATTATTTTTAAACATGACGTTTGAGAAACGGCGGATTCCTTTCTCGCATATGCGGAATAATTAAAAAGAGATCCGATTCGATATATCGAGTTTTGAATGAGTTGTTGCAAAAGTTCGAAAGTGCTTATAAATATTTGAATAACTTGCAACTTTTATCAAATGCTTCCAAATACTTACGGAACGAACGATTGCAGTCTTAAGACGGCGCCAGACGACATGGCAAATGTACGCCAACGTCGTTGGCGAATGTATTGGCTATCAATGCTGGGCTAATATTGGCCATATATGCAATGGATATCCATATGATATCCATTGATATCCATTAATATCCATTGGTAGCCAATGTATTCGGCAATGTTGACATACGTTTGCCATGTCGTTTGGCGCCGTCTTTAAGATAATACTTGTTACATACATTATTAAAAAATATTTCTGGCTACTTTTTCAAGCATATGTCATTAAGTTGCGATGTCATAATAGTTTATTCGTTATCTTGCAGATCTTGCTTATCTCGCACAGACTCGCGTCTATCGTCACATTACTTCAAGCAGCGTGTTTAATGAAGATATCCTATAGATAACGTATCAATTTCAAATATCAGTTCGCATTAAATCGTAATATCAGAATCGATAAATTTCAAGATACCGTAAATATGACAATATCTTCATCGCGCTTATTCGTTCCTCAAACGATACCCGCGCGGAAAGTGTACTACTATCTGTCAACGTCTTTTAAAAATCGATAACACACGTCACGAGCACGCGTTATCGAGCGCAAGAAGCGTGTGACGAACACGGAGACATCGTGATTCGAGAAATCGTTCGGTGTCGCGTTTCGCTCGCGAGATTGCGATCATCAGCGGCATCGGGGAGAACGATTGCTGGTGATGATTCTTCGCAGAGGAAACCGTAGGTCTTCACGGAAAAAGCCCGATTGCAACGCGCTCCGAAATAAGAGAAAGAGACGAGAGTGGAAGAAGGATGAGACACGGCGAGACACGGAGAACGCGGAGAGAACGTGGGGAAAGAGGACAAAGCGAGAGAGAGACAGAAAAAGAGAGAGAAAGAAAGAAGGAAAGACACACGCGCGCAGGAGGTGGAGCAGAGGCTGACGTGTGATGCTGGATGAGGACGAGAGCCTAGTGGAATGCACAGAATGCATCCAGCGCACCTGCTTGCAGGCTTCAGCTCTGACTGAAACGGCTCGGATCGTGCCTGCGAACAAGGTGTCTATCCTCGTGTGGGTGACACGAACACGCCGCAAGATCGAAGGGTGGGAAGGGAGAAGTTGAGGAAGGAGGGTAGACGGGGACGAATGGCCAACGAGAAACGGAAGGCTGCGGGAGACCGAGAGGAGGAGACGAGCTGGACCGCCAGGAGATCCAGGAGAAGTTACAACGCTCTTCGTTCCGCGTCGATAAAGTCTGTTTCGCGTAATGTGTTCTCCGATGAGCCAATCGTCCGATTGCGAGTTACGATTTTTGCTCGTCATTCGCGGTTACAAATTTTCACAAGTTATATTGGAAAAGAAAATCTGGCATATGAGAAACTGTAAGCGCGGGATATTCTTTAAAGTTGCTTTAGTGCGAAAAGGATTTTATTTACGTATATCGAGATCGTGGATCGTGGCTGCAAGAGCTGCGTAAGTCATCGATATAACTCTGAGAGAATAAGACTGTGCAATAATCTTACCAATATAAAAAGTCGCAGTAGGAGACCGCAGCGAAAGGGACAACTTGACATGTTCCTAGGGTTAAAATCGCACCGCGCCGTTTCGCACACCCAAGAGCAGAACACGCGAGAGCGAGAGAAAGGGGCGTTTTATCTGGCTCTGAGAGTGAGGCTTATTGACCTGCCGCGCTAGCCGCCGGCCACGTCGACTTATGGCCTTAAAGCGCACTCGCGACCTCGAAGAAACCGGCCGCGAAATCGCGTTGCCCACAAATTGGATGGCTTTTAAACGTGTTGGAAAACTACATCTACGAACCCCGGGATTCTGAGGACGATGTAAAAGAGAAAAACGCCCCAATAAAAAATATTCTGGCAAACGTTTTATAAAAAGATTTTCCCCTCGGATTATAAGCCATTTAAAATAAATGATTTTGCACAAATTAACTATTAGTTAATAAGCAAAAATAAATAACTAAGATATTTAATATAGAAAATTAAGAAACCAAAATAACGGCTGTAATTAAATTTTTACTGAAAAGCTCGACTTCAAATTAATTAAAGAAACCGTAGTAGTAAAATCCTTTCTACCTATTTGATATAAGTCTGATCTGATATAAAAAAATAAATACCAAATTTAATTAATAAGAATTGAAGACATTTCTCGGAGTCATACATATGTTGAAAATGTTACTAATTACAGTTTCATCAAACTTAAAATATAAACAGAAGAGAATATTAAAATGGGCTAATCCTAATTGCACTTATGAAAACCTTGCGATTCGATATTGAAAATCAAATATTTACAATATTACAATTAAAATATAGGAATAATAAAATTTTCGGTGGAACAAATCTCCTTAAGAAAATTTCGTGAAGTTCGTGAAGTAGTTCATACGCCGAATGTAAAGTTGTACTATCGACGGGGACGACAACCGTACGATTTCATTATCGCCTGTCCTATTAGACGGGAGACACCGTATATATGATGCAACAGCTCTTTATCTTGCGGTAAACCCGGTTTTGACTTTCAAGCGGATACACTATCTTATGGTGAAGTGTACTGCGTGCGAACAAGCCGCTCGTAGATGAAGCGAGGCAAGGCGAGTCCATCGAAACGCGCTTTTCAGATATAACGCCGATTAAAATTCATGAGCCGCACAGCACACGATAACGCTCATAATGGGGATCAGCGCAAAAAGCGGGTTTACGCGCCTTTCGGAGAAAACTTGATGGAAATTCATGACAACGTGTGTTCATTAATCAAAATTGAAGTATGGCCAGTATCTGCACGATTTTATTTTGCAAAATGACTATATTTGCCAAGTAAATGTGTAAATGTGCTTTACGTGAAAACACTTCGTCAGATGATCGATTTAGTATCATATTTTTATGAGACAGGTTCCTGATCAGGTCTTAATAATTAAACGATAATCTCTTTTATCTCCCATCTCGAGTAATTGGACTTTCCCAATGCGAGCTACATTTTGATACGAAAAACAGAGGAATATTACTGAAGGAGACTTTATTAATCAATTATCAGGATATTATTAAATTATCGTGATTTATCAGTCGTTATTGTCCGTCAAAAATTAACGAGAACGCGGAGATACAAGAAAGGTCTGAGAGAGCTGAAAATTTATATTTCATCATAAACTTAAATTATCCAGAAATCATTTCATTTATTTTATAATGTATCAATGTAACTTTAACAAGTCGGTGTATTAATAAGCATCACTTCTGCATAGGGCTAGTAGTTTTCCGTCTTGTGTGTCCAAAAAATGACGAAATCGAAGCACGAAGGATGCAGTAGTCAAAGATGCTCTCGGCCAGACGGCGTCAAGCGCACCTCGTTTCTTACCCTTTTCGAAACCGAATTTACAGTCCCACAAATCAGAGTTGGTCGGAAAAATCGAATAGGTGGAAAAAACCATGATAAATTCCCGGTTTTTACTGTCCCGGACTTTATCTAATGGAATAAACTGGTAAAAATGACTAATAAATGACTATAAAAATGACTAATATGTAATACTAAAATATATTTATATAACTTTATATACAACAAATGTTTTTGCTTTAATTAGTAAAACATACTAATCACTATGGTTCAAAGAAAAACGAAACCAATATAATAATAAAGTTTTTTAAATTGAAACTAGTATGTGAAGAATATTTTTAAAACAAAAACTTTGAAATAAACTATATATGTTACTAAATTTTATATTAATTTGTCATTTAATGAGAAAAACATAATAGTAACAGGATTAAAAATTTTTACCTATATAAATCTAGTGTGCGTTTATCATTTAACATCTTATATACAAAAAACTAATCATTTAACATCTTATACAAAAAACTAATTTATTTCCTACATCGATTCCTAATCTATTACAGATTTTATTTTGGATAAAAATTGTGGAAAACACTCAATTGACGCTGAACTCGCCGGACAGTTATGTAAATACACGACAAAATTAAGGCTATAGGTCTCGAGCTGCCTGTAAATTAGAATATCGATAAAAAGGTTTTCTATTTATTTTATTGTTCTTAATAGAAAAGACCAGTTTTTGCCAGGTTTTCCAGAAAATACTGGTTTTTACCACTAGCATGAACTTTATCCAAAAAATGTGGAATTTTGCCTGCCTCAAATATCTCGCTATGGTCGATAAGAATGGGATATAAATGCAACGTAGGGCACGCACACATGCCCCGCGTACATCGCGTGGGCGTGGGTGCCCGTTGCGGAGCACCGCGATCGGTTACGAGGCCCCGTCTCTCGTTCGGCCCGACGTTGCTCACCGCGTGCTTTTCACTCGCGTGTTATACCGAGTAACCGATGATATCGCGTGCAACGGTGCGACCCGGGCTAGTTAGTGCATGCACGATGGGAAATAGCCAATAGTTGCCGGAATTGTTCTGTTTGTCGAAGTGAGGAAAAATAGTTTGAACCTAAAAAGACCTTCGCATGATCGATACCATTGCGAACGATTTTGGCATTTTTTCAAGACAGATAAAATTCGTCTGTTCGTTTTTCGCTTCCGAAATAAAATGCGATGCATGATTAAAATATAATTACTACGTTTTGCATACCATCAAATGGTTCATTTTTAAAATTAGTATCTCGAGGCTGAGATATTACTGCGACAGTATTTATATTTATAGAATTACCACTCTGACCTTTTGATCAACAGTTTGACACTTTCAAAATCTTCGATTTCAAGCGAATATGTTTCTAAACAAATTACAAACAAATAGATCATGGAAATCATTTAGAAATGTCATGAGTATGACGCACATTTAATAATACCTCGCTAACGAGAATTAGCGGCTTAACCCTCGAATTCTTGATTGCATATTACGTTTACGTGGTTCATTAACTGCGAAATACACCGGTGAAGAAAAATGCACGCGACTCGAGGTGTGCGCGACGTAATATTTATCGTAAACGCGACCGACCTCATAGCGACGATTACACGTAGCGAATATAGTTTTAAACAAATTACAAACAAATAGATCATAAAAATTACTTAAAAATGTTATGAGTATGACGCACATTTAATAATACCTCGCTAACGAGAATTAGCGGCTCAACCCTCGAATTCTTGATTGCATATTACGCTTACGCGGTTCATTAACTGCGAAATACGCCGGTGAGGAAAAATACACGCGACTCGAGACGTGCGCGACGTAATATTTATCGTAAACGCAACCGACCTCACGGCGACGATTACATGTAGCTGACGAGCTGCAAAAATCGCGCACTTAAAAGCACGAGGCGTAAAAGCTCCGCGCGTGCTTTTGCGGTCGCACCGAGCCGATCGCATGCAATGACCGAGGCTCATTCGATAATAGTGGCGGGCTCGCGCGCGTTTGCATTATATCTTTAAACGACGTCAATTTCGTTGCCGTACCTGCCAGTTACCGGGGTCTAGAATCCCTCCGGCCCGTTCTTTCGCGCTCGATCCGGCTGTTCGATAGCCGGGCTTCCGCGATAGTTTCGCACGCGTGCATAATTCGTAATTGGCCGCCGCTCCGGGACAGAAATTATCGACGCCGTGTCCGCGTTTATCTAAGCGAAGGATGCAGATCTGCTTAACATCGCGTGTATAACTAGAGATCGTCGAAAGACAGCGCCGATATTTTATTGTTTCATCCTACACTACGATTATCGCATCAGAGTAAGAAATCTAGAGTCTAAGCCCCATACATATGTGTGTCGAATTGATATCTCGTTCAATGCGATAGAAAGATCGAAACATTGTCGAGATAATTAACGCGAAAGGATTAAATAATGCCCACTCTCTAATTTTGAGACATATAGATTCATATATAGAGACATATAGGTGAATTGTCATCTGTCGTTTTTATTCGCCTACTCTTCCTCGAAAAGAAAAACGTGATAAAAAAGAAAAAGAATAAAGAGAAATCTGACAAGAAATCATAGAGCGTGATTGCGAACAGAGTAGCGGCGGCCAAGATACGTCGATTAAGCGCCGCGTGTGAATCAAGCGTGGGCAAAGCCATCGGGAGACAATAAAACCGGCGCCTCCGCCAGAAACGCTCCTGGAATCCGGCCAGATCGCTTTGTGTCGCGGACCCGCGACTAATGGTCGTTGACGACATCGATTAACCCGGGCTTACCATATTCGTCGGAGCAGAAAAGAAAGACGTTTTCGCACAATCTATGAGATTTATTTTGAGATTCTTGCAATCTTTTCCGTTGAAATTAAATCTGCTTTAATTTAAGTATCGTTATTTATAAATTCGCGAATCGTCGAATGATCCTATAGCAAAGTCATGATAATAAGAAAAAGAACGTTGTGTTGTTATAAACGTATAAATATCCAAGTTCAACGCTTTCTGTATGTTTACTTGTCTTGTAATAAGGACAATATGTGTGGCAAATAGAGAAATTTCTGGCAGTTAAGATCGAGAGGTGACACGGGCAACATTGACACAGGCAAAATAATTTGTTACCACGAAGACAAAGAGACGAGTGCTAAACGAATATATAACGTTCTTATTTTAAAACAATTTATATCAATTACTTATGATACAGATATACAGATAATTAGAAAGTTTATTCAATAAAAACTTTTAAAGTTTAAATTACGAAAAATATTAAGAGGAGAAGGAAAAGCAAGAGCAGGAAAAAGTAAGTAATAAATATATTAATGCAAAATGATATAGGCATGAAAAGAATCGAAATAGATATACATAATGTTCCGGAAATCAATTTCGTAAAAATTATAAATTGTACAAACTACAGTTTCAATTTTCGACTCAATTATAGATTTCTGAGCTTGAATATTATTCCTATAAAGGACTCTCGATGTTGAAATAATAAATAAATATTCAAACGAAGGGCAACTAATTGTAAGAGTAAATGACGCAAAAATTAGTGCACAATAAATTTTTTCCGGTTTAAATTATATTTACTTTCTCATTAAAGTCATCTTCAGCGATATATATATATCAAATAATCATTCCACAATTTCACATTTTCACCAATATATAGCACAAAATATCTTCTAGATTTCCATGATTAAAAACTGCATCATCCGCTAGTTGTTAAGCTGAGTGAAACCAGTGCAAATCAAGAATAAAATCACAGTGTGAAATTTTGGTAAAAAAAATACAAAAAAATTCAGAAAAGAAAATAAATTAATGCGACACTTGATAAAGTGAAAGCTTGTCGTTACAATAAAATAACTGAGTCAGAAGACAATCAAATATTAAAACTTAATTAATTAAGAGAATCTTCCTTCTAACTCAGTTATTTTATCGTAACGACAAACTTTTATTTTACCAATTAACGTATTAATTTATCTTCTTTCCTGAATTTTTTTGTGTTGCCTTCATCAAAGTTGCACATTGTGATCTCGTTCTTGGTTTGCAATGATTTCACTCAGCCTAATAACTAGTGGATAATGCACTTCATAATCATGGAAATCTAGAAGATGTTTCGCCCTGTGTATTTCCAAGAACGTGAAATTGCGGAATAACTGTTTGATATCACTGAAAATGACTCGAAATGAAGCCGAAATGTTCGATTCTCTGATGGCTGTAATGAGAAAGTAAATAAAATTTACACTAAAAAAAAATTGATTGCGCACTATTTACTGCGCCGTTTATTTTCAATTGCCCTTCGTTTGAATATTTATTTATTATTTCTTATTCCTATATATATATGTTGTATTGTATATTATATATTATATTGTATAAATACTAAAAAATTATTTTCGGCATTGTCTCAGAACACATCTTGAATGCGAAGATAAGGAGATAAATATATACATATGTATCTTATTCAACAAGAAATTTTGGAGACAACTCAATTTCGGACCACGTATACGACTGCTTCATCAAATCAACTGTCTTAATTACAAATAGAGCTGAAATTATAACATGGATGCATCTCCTCAGGATGAATCTCTCAAGACTAAGAACAAATCTCTCAAGAAGGAACCTCAACAACAAACCTCCCGACAACAAACCTCTCAAGAACAAACGTCCCAAGAACAAACTTCCTCAAAACGAACCTCTTTATCTCCTCAGATGAAACTCCACGGAAGAAATCCTCAGAAAGAACCTCCTGAAAACGAACCTTCCGAAAACGAACCTTCCGAAAACGAACCTTCCGAAAACGAACCTTCCGAAAACGAA
>NJRL01000477.1:167286-201600 GCA_003063815.1 Aphaenogaster rudis
AATAGTCGGTAGATCTAGTGTTAAAGATAAAGTTTATGTTTCAAGAATAATCATTTTAAGAGATTTATGCATCTTGTCGCATTTTAGAGAATTTAATGCATATTCAGTAAATGCGTATTATATGATTAATAAGCAAAATCTATCAATATACCTAAGAAATTAATTCTCCTGGACTGACCTTACACGATGATAAGACTTGTTACATAATCCAAAGTTATTTATAGTAATTCATAATTATTTAGTAGTAATATAAGCTTATGTCAATTAATAAAAACATTCGAAAATATTCTCATGTATCTTGCAGCTGGATAAAATCTAAATGTTACTCTTAATTAAAACAGTTTATTTTATTCTATTACCATATCCTCTTTCAAATGATTTACAAACAGAATTAATTCTTGCTGTTTATTTTTTTTTGAAAGATTAAAGCACGTAACTAGCGGGGAAAAAATATTCATATGAAATACAATACATTATTGTAATAACATACATTGTTACACACGATATATCGTTACACGACTCGGATATACGTGATATATTAACCGTGCGTTATTAATCGTCGTTACCGGTCTCGGACGTAAAGCGCGACAGTTTAAATCAGTTTCCACCTCATTTGAAAGTACATTAAAACAACAGAACCGTGTCCTGCAGCATCATTAGTTTGACAATCGTTCAGTACTTCGAGAAACTGTGTAAATTCGCTTAAAGCGCGGACTCGTTAAAGTTTGAAATACTGAATTGTTTCACAAGTACAGAGACTCGTAAATCACTTCAGCATATAATACGATTTTGAGATCTTATTCGGAATGATACTGATTCCCCGTTCAAAATTAATTTAATATTAAATATGACATTAAACATTAAGTACTTTATTATTCAAGAGAGGATCTCTCGTCGTCGTCGAATCGTCAGACGATAGTAAGAACATCTTGCATATTTAACATCTTTAAAATACAGTCAAATTTTTTTATCTTCGTGACCTTCTTGTCTCCCCAGCGCGATTTTATTGACGTTAGCGAACGTCAATGATATTCCCCTATCACCATATAAAAGAAACTCCGCAACACCGAGGCATTGTCGAGCATACGCGTTCGCGTGTATACATTATGCAAATTGATTCCATCGATTGGCTGCCAAACTCACCACGCGAAATATAGACTTGTTGCACGTTTCAGTAGCTCTATCCCGATCTTTAGAGCATACTGTCTCTGTAACGTATTTACTTATCATATTAGAAAAACAATAAACGTGATAACGAGCATCTTTTAGCAGCGTCTAACTATCGCATTGTGATACTTTACAAGCATTTCTAGAATATTGATTTGCATTTTAGTTCAAATTGCAAAAACGAAAGGATACCTATTCGGATCGAATGTAAAAATTAGGGACATAATTGTATTAAAGTCTAACTTTTCTAGAGATTATACATGAGAACTTTACATAATAAGTTTCATATTAATATTACGGCGGATTATGAAGTACAAGACCATTTTGTTTCCCATTATAGCTTCGTATTTAGAATTGTAGAAAATAATAGTCACTGTAAGAAAGGCAACGTCAAAATAATTCATTTCTATGAAAAACTGCTAAATCGTTGCGGAATCTTGTTGCGTTATTTATATCATAGTGTGTAAATTTCTTATTTCGTTATAATAATATAATGTACACGTGGAGAGAGAGATGCTAACAGTGTTATTTCGGTACGATCGATTCATCGATCCCATCGTTTTGATAGCGTTTCTCCGATCATTACGATTCCGCTATCGACTACTAGCCGCGCGCAATTCGCCGCGATAAAATGAGCAGCATTTTCTCCGAGTTTGCAGACGATTAAGGGCCGTCGTAATTATCTTAAGAGACTTCTTCGTGGGAGCGGTGCTGTTGCCGATTGCTATGTGTCGCCAACGACGGCGCCGCTCTTCTCGCCGCTAATGCGAGTCATTATGCCCGGTATGTAAGCACTTTTCACGAGATTATCTAATGCACTTTTATTTGACTTGAAAAATTTGCACGCAAACGAGAACGAACGATTGGTAAACGCCTTAATAAAAAAATCATTCGAAGTTACGAACTGTAAAATAAGATGTCACTGATAATTATATTTCATTATTGTATCTTCGTTCATTTCGCTTGCATCTGACAGACACAATTGCGCAAAATAGCTTGGAATAAAGTGAAAAGGTAGCAAGACTAAATTATTCATTTTAGTTTAGAATCGATTTTTTTTCATCGGAAATTTTATCAAAAATAAAAATTTATTACATTTTAATTTCCGCCAATAAATACTTCGGCTTTTACGCCTTCGATTAAATTTATTTTAAATGTAATGAGAAAAAGATATGGAATGTGAATTATGTAACCTTTAGTTTTCCAATTATAACTGAATAATTATTCTCTTAATCATCCGTTCGTTTATTAATGTTAGTATATAAAAATAAAGAAGCTAATGTTAGTTGTAACTCTTTTATCGAGTGAGATTTAAATGTCGAAGAGATGGCGCGTGCTAACGCGACAAGAAAAAGAACGAAGCCGATGACGCAGATCTCTTTATTGTCTTCAGTATTTTTAAATCAGAACTAAAAATCAGAACCGTATGTATTTTATTCCGTAATAAAATTTAGTCGTCTAAATATGCCGTACGAGCGCGGGAATACATTTCCCGCGAAACAGTCAGGCAAAAGAAAGACCAACGAGAAAGATGAACAAGAAGACTAACGTGTTTTAACGCAAAAAGCATAGCGAAGAGTAGCTATTACGATTCGCGGTAAATGATAGGTGGAACGACATCATCGATCCTTATCGCGAACTCGACTTTGCTAAAGAGAGCAGCAAGTCAAGCGGGTTACCTTGCTACCGGTTACCCAAGAATCCTACGAGATGATAATGAGAGCCCACTATCTCATGCCAAGCCAACCATAATTAGCTCGTTGGTAATTCATGGTTGTCGTCGGCGCGATTAGTGCCGTCTTCTTTCGCGAGTTGTCTCGTCCTATCGCAAATTGCCGGAATTGGGTAACTGAATACGAGTTCTCTGATTGCGAGCGAGTTTCTAGCAGTCCTTTTAAACTTGCATCAAAATAAATGGATTTTTTAAGTATTATATATGATCTAATAAATTTTCATTATATATAAAATTAATGTCGTAACGATTATTAACAGAAATTTTTCGTGCAAATTTAAATACGTAAATATAAGAGTTCTAAAAGATATATATAACGACTTTATAGCAGGATTATATATATTCGACTTAATATAAATTTTTTTATTTTTATTAATTTATTTATTAAATACTGCCTTTTTTCAAGTAATTATGATACGAATCGACAATTGCAACTTAATTAATGATCACAGTAATTAGATACCGCAGGATTTTAATAGAGTAGAATTTAATTATAATGAATATTGGTAGAACGCGCTAAAATAACATTTAATGAAATCTTGTACCAGTGCCTACAGCGATATATGAATAAATCAATATAATGTATTTTCATTGGAGCAAAGTCCATGTTGAAATGAGATTTTGTTCCGTATTAGAGATATGAGAGTATATGCGATTATATTTCTAAAAGAAATTGGAAAGGAAAATGAAAATGGGATATATAAAATTTATTTTAATATTGTAATGATCTTTTCGTTTGTATATCGTCCAATATCGTTCTGAGTTCTTCGTCTTCTAGGCGTCCTTCGAGACTCGGGATGAGAGCTTTCGCCTCCTCCGGAGTTTCGGGACATAAGTTGGCCAGCGAGGCAATTTCGAATTTGTGCAGCTTCTTTTGCATCAACAAACTGTAACAACGTAAAGGTATTACGTTTCGCAATATTTATTTTTTAAAATTATATTTAGTTTATTTATATTTCGTTATAATATATTAAGTATTTTACGCATTTTATATTATAAAACTATTTCTATATTAAATAACTATCTATATTAAATAACTGAAAGTTATATAAGTAATAATCTACCTTCTAACAGCTGCGATTGTCTCTTTATTTTTCAACTTTCCGAATCGATTGGTGTATGTTAAGCTCTTCATAAAAACTTCGGAAAATTCCTGTTCTTCCTCCGCTGATTCGTTTTGAGCTTTTCTGTGCTCAAGAAGCATATAGACTTCCGATATCAACAATGTCTCTGCATTTTCGAATTCTGTGAAGAAATGTATTGCCTTCGTTATTTAATTAATAACGAAAATCTTAATAGAAGTAACAGGATAAAGGTATATAAAGAGGGTTTGCAATTTATTTCACAAACTTCTCTAAATGCAGGAACTTTATTTACCAAAAATCGTTAATATCTTATAATCATCTTTTCTGAAAACAAACTTTATTATAGCTTAATTCGTACTATCACAGTATTCGCACGCATATTTCGGCATTACTTTAAAATAATCATTGAGCTGGCTTATTTATGTATCCCTTTTCTACTAGGAAGTCGTATATCTTTCGCGTTTTGTTCACGTCGATTTTTAGAAGGATACGAGCCTGGGCTAATCTAAGATAACCGTGCTTCTTGCTTTCCGTTATTAAAAGCTGTTTAAAATCTAAATAATTGGCGGGTACGACTCTCACGACGGAGCAAAGCTCTCTCTCGTCGGCGCTCAGCTTCTCATATCCCGGTAAACCCTTTATCGCGAGAGGAGGCGCGGTTTTCCGTTGTGTTGCCATTCCAGGAATCGGACTGTTGCAGCTAACAACGCTATCGGGCAATAGACTTTTCCAGCTATACTCCGGATTGCTCAAATACTGCTTTCTTTCCCGATCATTTTCCTGCCTCAGTTTACTTAGCTTCTGGAACATGGATACGCTGTGAAAGTGCTTGAGCCCGTTTCGCCTGAACTCTAATAGTCTGTTGATGCGATTTTTCAGTTCGCCGACGCGATGAAGACCCTCCATGAGAAAGTCGAATTCCATCCCGTCCACAAGCTGCATGAATATCAGCAGCCTCTCTGCGAGCGGTCTCGTTATCGTATTCTCGTACCTTTGTATCGACGATATGACTTTGCGAAATGCGATTAATCCATGCTCGCGTACAATTCTCTGTCTCCTCATGCGCTCCTTTAATCTGTTGTTGTATGCCTGCGCTATCGTCGCTTGCAAGACCCGTCCTAACTCGTACGCGTTGTCGCCCGGTTGAAATTCGTCGAATTCGAGATTAGACACTAGCAATTCCGCGTAATTATCAAAATTCACCTCGAAATCGGATCTAGCCGCGTTATAACCTGCCAGCAGTCTGCCGTTAACCGTGTTCGGGGCAAATCTGGGAGGTTCCTCCAGATCTTGTAACTTGTACATGTAAGGTATCGGTTCGCAACTAAATAAACTAACTCTGCTCTCCCGGATCCTCGGTAGACCCGGCAGAGTCTGATTGTCTATGTAATGTTTTAAATAATGCGTCTTGCACTCCTCAGCGGATTTTCCATGCATCCTACGTCCCACGTCCATCCAATTTCCAAAGCCGCATTGCTGCAGGACGTCTAGCAACTCGAGTTCGTGCTTAGCAGTCCAATTGCTGTCGTTGATCAGAGGAAATTCGTTCTTTATAATCACATAGTCGTGATCGTTCTTGTGTTCGTCGATCTCACAGCCCTTGGCGAAGCACGGAGGACATATTTCAACATTGGTGCATATGGCGCAACGAATGTATGGCTCCACAAGAGTAGACCTGCACATGCGGCACACGGGATCTGAGGCAAGAATTTTGTCCTTCAAAACTGACACCTCGATTTCTACGTCATGGTCAGACTTGTCTGTTGGACTCAATAAACAGTCTGAAAGAGGAAAATTGTTACCTTAGCCGTGGCCACTCGGATGTGCAGGTATTTTAAGGTAACGCGAGAAGCGAGTATACTCAGCGGAATTATTTAAAGCTGTGTGTGCTTAAGTTTCATAGTGTGAGTCAAGACTTAAAAGTAATATATGTGCTATTACTTTTAAGTCTAATAAAACGTGCTATTAACGCATACTATTACAACAGCAGATTGCATTTGCATTTGCTGTTTGTCCTTTTAGTACATAACAGAATTAAAATACAAGATAGTTGATTAGATTTGCGTTTTTTTTACACGACTGTAACCCTCGTGCAATTTCAAAGCCCTTAATGCAATTAACATCTATTGTCATATTAGTTGCTTTCCATTTACATCAAAACTCATAGCGAATTCGATCACCCGCACTACACTGAATTAGTGCATATTAAAAGCTGCTATACATGAAGTTATTTAAACGTAGAAGCACATAAATATTTTATGACTATACAAATAGCCATTAATGATATTATCACGTTATTTAGCAGAATATTCATTAATGATTTCATCATTAAACTGATTATATTATACTATTGCATTTAGATATGTCCATATGTAGCAGCCTCAAATGTGCATTAATTCAGTGTAATGCGAGTGATCGAATTCACTATCAGATAATTCTCACTTTTGACATCATAACTCAATTGAATGCACGTTCCTTTCGATGTTCTGGCAAGTGAGATTCAACTGAGTTTTTACTCATAATCGAGACCGTGTGCTTTAGCGAGTCCAATAAACTAACATTAAAAGTGAGGTTATGAACCTGTATTGTTATGAAATAGCTTTATCACCAAAATACGCAGATAAGTACAAAATGACATTATCAATGACGTCATAATCTGAGTATAAAATACTCACATAATTAAGTGACTCAGTATCACTTGGCTGAAAATGGAAAGCAACTATTATATCAACAAGTTTTACAAAAGTAAGGTTAGCTACAGCGTTCCTGCGAGTTCGCGTATAACGATTAGGAAATAAATGTACCTTTCGGAAACTGCAGATCCGCCGCATCCTCCTCCGTCATATCCGTGAGATTAGGATTAGCCATGTCGATTTTTATCGAATAAGTCTTGTATTCACTGTCGATAGGACGCTTATGACAGTTATGACGCGCGTTCTATACGCTTCATTCATTCCGACTCGTCCTCCTTCCCGTGACCAAGGACGCGCGTAAGTCACGTGACGCGCGTAAGTCACGTGATCCAAGTCAGTCACGTGCTCCACGTGGAGCAGGAGTGTTTAGTGGCGCGATCAGGTGACGGAGTAGTAAACGTTTACAGAAAATTTTAGACCAGCCGGTATAAAGATTATTTTTATATATTTTATTGAAAAAAAACATGTTAATTTTTCTCATGTTCTAATATTTTTATATTATTTAGATTCAGCGCGGGTAAAAATTCCGCGTGTTTAATTTGTTAAATTCATCCATTTTTGAGTATAGTCTCGTTATATTTTGCATCGAAGAAATTGATGCGTAAACTTTGAGAGAAACGTGATTTTATTATAAAACTATAAAAATAACATTTGCAAGAATGTCCATAATTTCTCAACAAGCTAAATGTTTGCAGTATACAGTCAGCAGTTTGACACTAAATTTGATTAATATATTGCGCTAAAATGGCATCGACTGCGTTCGAATTAATCTTGTATTCCGTCGGCAAAACACAAAAATATAATGGACGATTAGCGGCAGAAATTGAGCAGGTCTATTATTTCGTAATCATTTAACTAGCGTACTCTAATAAGTTTGTAACATGCAAAATGTAGACATTGTACTAGGTGCGTCCCGAACAATAAACAGGCGTCGCTTGAAGATACGGGATAATTAAGGTCAAACGTAGAGCGATAACATCGGAATACCTAATCGAGAGAATCCGCGTTGAAATCATTAGTATGCACATTTGTCACCTTTCAATGGGAAACAATGAACGTGAGACCATGAAAAAAAAACGTGTCTACGCGGTTGTCAGCGAGGAGAAATCATTATCAGAATGCATATCATTATATAGCGCGATATTTTCTAACTTTCCCTTATAGCCGAGTGCATGAAGTATCGTTAAACCAGCATCGTCGCGAGAAAGGTGGGAAGAAAATATTAAACAATAAGAATCGCGAACGAGTTCGCTTATATTAATATTGTCGCTGGACGAATAAATAATACGGACGGACGAAGAAATAATAAATGAAAGTATTCCTACATCATTATCTTTTCTCTACACACTTACCAGCAAAAGTGAAACTTTATAGCGAAGAAGAGATCTTAATTAGCGGTACATAAATTTTGTATATGTTACAAACGTATCTGTTGCCGTTAAAATAATTTTGCGTAGATGTTCCTCACGAATAGCGAGTTGGATTTATAATCAAACAATTATGATACTTCATGTAGATATATTTAAATATTTCAAATGTCTGCTGTATAGAATTTTATTTTTATTCATTATATTCCTTTAAACATTCGCGGGGCAGTATGATATCAGCTACTTTGCAAATGTATACATAACAATAGCATCACTATGCGCACATATTAGCCGACATTTTGTGAAAGTATCGCGTAAAACATGTTTTAAACGTGCTAATTAACAGCTTTCTATGCCGAAGATGTGTCGCCAATAATAAGAATGGTGATTAACCTTGCGACTTCATGAAAGATGGAATATCTTCTCCAATCATTTTTACATCGCGAAGCGTAATTGCAAATCATTGTCTCGTCATTTTTAGCATAATTCCTTGAAAATTTAGAGAGTATCTTTTTGCAGTATTATTCAACTGAGTACAATAATAAGCCACTTCTTTGAAAGCGTGCGAAAATTAATCTTGCAATTGAGAAACTGAATTTAGAGAAATTTTTACGAATTCATAAAAGAAACGAATTGTATCGTTCTATTCTAACACAATAAACACAACCGTTCAATTCGTCCGGGATATCCTGTATATTAGAATATTGTTTATCTTTTGTTTTCTATATGCCTCACATGCGCCCTACGAATGTCTCCGCGCCATCCTTCACGCGACGCGTGTCCTATAGAAACAATAGAAACTCGCGCTATAGAGGGAAGTTTGTTCGTGTAGTTCTCTCCGCGCGAGCGTGCATTAATAAACGAAAAGCTCGTTGCTCGGTCGCGGTTGCGGGAAGTGTCGGCGAGTATCGAGAAGTTGATTTCCGTGTTTTCGACGGGATACGTGGCCTGCTTAAAAATGGAGATAACGCACGACGTAGAGCCGGACTTCTCGAACGCGAGGACGCTGCAGTTTCACGAGCTGATAGAGAGGAAGGACGAGGACGCCCGCTCGTCACGCAATGGCATCTTCGATGCTGTTTACAAGGCAACCACCGTTAAAGGGTAAGATGTCGTTTGGCTTGTCGGAAAAATTAAAAGAATATCGCTGGAAGATTGTACAGCGAAGCTCGAGGAGCTTTTTGCAAAAGCAACCATTAACCTTTCATCAGTCGCGGTATATTTATGAGATAAAACAAAGAAAGTTTAAAATAAGACCCATCTTTGAAATATTTGGATATTAGGTAAGATCTTATTCGTATGTCTTTCTTTTAATCTTTAACAGAAAGTTTTAATCTGAATATAAGAAAACGGAGCAAGATATTTGCCTACTGTTCAACTGACTTTGTCTTTTGGTTTCTTATATAAAAATATGCTATAGCAACAAGCTGATATTGACTAATTATTCATAACAAATATTAATTGTTACATACGAGAAATGGAAGAGATATAATTTATTATGATTTTTTTTGCATTTTGAGAGGTAAAATTGACTAATTTTAATAAATCGAGAAAAAAATTAATCACTGCATTTTTTGCGATTATTTTATTTTATTTTCTTAATTTATCAAAGTCATACACAATTTCATTCTTCTCAAAATTTTGGAAAGAAGTAATAATAATAAATTAATTACTTTTTCAATTACAATAAATTTTATTCTCCTAATAAATGTCAGATTCAATATGTGATAATAATCCATTGATCGAAATTAATTTGAAATACAACAGAATTTTTAGCTTACATTTACTTTATAGTATATAAAATATTTCATAACGAAATATTAAAAATATTATAAAATGTAAGTTATAACTGCCGTATTTTTGATGCGGCGTATAATTTACTGTTGTTTATATACACGCGGTTACCTCGAAATCATCGCACAATAAGACTCAGGTACATCGTGACAATTCGAATGTATTACGCAGAAAAATGCAAGCTATTGGAAAATTAATGACAATTTTCACAGTAATATATTATCAAATGAATCAACAATAAATCATCTTCTATAATTAACTTTATAAGAAACTCAATTCACAATATCCTCAACCAAGTTTATTAAATCTCTAGAGAATCGACGTAACAAATAAATGCAAATGAATGCTGTGTTCTCCATTGTGTTGAGTAATTATGAACGTGTTTTATGAAACGTGCTTTATGAAAGGAGTTTGTAAAATTTACATCTTATATGATTGATATTTAAAGCGTCGGCGAATAATTAATGTTACGTCATCGTAAATTACATCCATAAACGTAGCCGGTGCGCTGTTCATTGACGAGAAAAAAATTTTCAACGCAATTTTAACGAAGTCTTTTCTTTCGAGTGTCAAATATCGACATTAATCATTCGATTTGACGATTCGATGATACAGAGTGGTTATTCTTAATGATACTGAAAAGTGATAACATTATATGAAAAAATAAGTCAAATATACAGAATAATGAAGAAACTCATGTTACATGTTTACATTATTTTTCCTCCATTTCCTCCATTTCAGTTATATCATCAATAAAAAAAACCGCTCTGTATAAGATAAATAACTGAAAAGTTTTCACTGTGTGTGTGAAAACACCTACGATTTTCATTAATCGGATCTCGAGATATCGATTATTAATAACAGCATCAAATTAATATAGGTAAAGTTATATTAACAGAATTGTATCTATTATATCTAATTAATCACCCAAGACATTCTACTATTTCGTCAAAATTAATATGTCGGCTAATAGACATTTATTATCAGCGTGGACCTTCAAATTTATGACTCCGTAAAATACGCAACAGCTACAATAACGTCAGTCGTACTATCGATAGTAAACTATCAAACGCATCCTAAAATCAGTCACGTCGTGAAGCGTTTGAAGCCTAGAGATTTCGTAAAAAAATCCGATGGGCCCGACAGATCTTACACAGCGAGTTTGAAGAATGCCACCACGCGTTCATCTCCGCTCAAGCATTAAGAAATGGCATTTCTCTCTCTCTCTCTCTCTCTTTTTTGATGGAGTTATTCAACCTTTTACGGTTCAGTTACGACTACAATTTATCTCATTAATATCGCCGCGAGCGTTTCCTCATAACGGTGCACACACTAACGTCGCAGTCGATCCCGGTGCATGAAACTTCATTGCGCAAACAATTTACAGCCGAAACTGCAAATCGCTGATTAGTATTGAATTTATCTTTTGACGTTTTATCATTAATTCAAAATTTATTAACAAATTTATATTTTACGCTTGTACGCTGTCCTAACATTCGAGAAGAGCGAGAGAGAATAATAAAAAAAATAAAATACGGAATAATTCTTCTTTATACTTCTGAAAAAAGGGTTTTAAATACTCGTCAGATGTGTGCGCATGCAGAATGCATAATGTCTATAGGTACACTGGATTAGGAAATTTACATTTGTATGTATAATTTATAATATCGACCATGTGCTGCGGATGGAACGTGTATTATATCTTCATTATACTTCATTTATATGCCAAAAAAAGCTTACACGTGTCGATTTGTAATTCAAGCGGAATGTAATTCTATTATAGTAATGTAAAATTCTAAGAAGTTCTTCCCGAGGAACCACTCAATCATGGACCCTCGTAAACTATCTTCATCTAAATTTAGGCATAGGCAGGTACCACTTAAGATCGATGGTTCGACCGATCGATCCTGCCTCACAAGCATTTCTCCTCAATTGGCGATCGCATCTTCGTCTCGATCATAATATTATGCTTGTCTATCAACGATCACAGACCTTATATAAAAAATCTTTCAAAACTCCTTAAACGTCTAAAATCCCACATTCTCGTCGCTCATTTTAAATGCAACGGGTTAAAATAAAATTAATAAAAAATTAATAAAAAGGTATATAAAACTAAATTATAACGTATAACTAAGCCGACGTAAAATTTTTATCGTCATCGAAATGTTACTGCCCTTTACAAAAAAATGAAATAGCTTTCGTAATTTCGATAAGATATCACGCTAAAATGAACCTTAAGTCCGGCCTTATTAAAGTAATGTCGATGAATATTCATAAAGTGACTTTGGTTGAATCCTACGAATCCTACCGGTATTCACGGATGCTACGATTATATGGCTCCAACGCAAATTACGATTTACGTAAGCTACCGTGATCGATGATACGAGGTCGACTTCACCAAAATGTGGCCTTGCAGAGAATAAAATTGCGAAAAGGCATCAGCTAGCAGAGATCGTAAATATATTCAAAAGTGTACAGTTTCGTTATTGAAAGCAGCGCTCGATAAAAACCGACGCTCGGATAAACATCAGTGATCTTGTCAAGATTCATTCTTTATTCAGCATCCACTGGTTTCTTGTTATGTAGAATTTTATTATCGAAAGTCGCGCTCTAGAGACTGGAGTTTCTAAATATTATTACAAATGAAATATGCAGTAATATTTATTTTTTCCAAAAGTTTTAGCTTCCTCAGAAAGTAAAAAAACATTTTTATAAAACGTCTTTTATGTAAATGTCTTTTGATAATCGAATTAGATATCATGTAACATTCTTCAAAAGTATGTTTAAGTTTTTATTTAAGTTTTAAATTTTTATCGCGATTACAAGTTATTATAAATTTGTAGAAATATAGAAAATTTATATAACATTACTTTATTATTTTTAAATTCGATATATAAGAACAATTTTTATAAGTACTCTTAATTTCATTTTTCTAAACAATAAGTTTCTTAGAAAGAAAGAAATACATATATATACATACGAATATGAAAATTATTATATTTTAATATCTAATGTATAAAGTCGAATATTTTTTTAGTGTTAACTTTCTTTCCTTTAAACTTCCTATATTAAAATAAAACGACTTTTAATTCTGATAAGCATTGAGAAATATTTCAACATGAAAAAGTTATTAAATTTTTTACTATATTTTATTTCCTCGGAAATATTACTTGACAATACAACTTGATTTGATAATACAAAAACGATGTTTTATATGCAACAATTGAATAATTTTATGAGACTCAATGAATATTAAGATACGATCACTTAAAAAAACATTTGAAAGAAAAATTAAGACGCATATAATTTTTTCGTGTATAAAATATACTTTTTTTCATATATATTGCATATATAGATAATTTTTCTTGTGATCCACAGTGGCACTGTCATTATAATAATTTAAAGAGACTGAGACTATGGGATATTGCAAGACACACATGACGATGGAGAACACGAAACTACTTTCACCGGCCGTTAATCGGCGGCAAATCTTTTTGCTGCTGTTCGATCGATTAAAGCAACTTAGAAAGTTAACAGCAGCATCGACCGAACGCGCGAATTGCCACTAGTTTTGTCCTAGCAGAAATAATTTGTTCTCACACTTTAATCCATTATCGCACTTAGCGTGAAATATTCCGACTCATTAACAGCTTTTTTGTCTAATAGAGACCGATGTTGTGACGTAAGATACTAGTCACATTTTACGTTAAATCACGATGAGAGGATCTATATTTTTGCTTCTATTTGGCATTACGTTTAGCACTAAACGTGACCACGTGATTTGAAATTTTGTTTGTTTAAAATGACTATAGCTTTAGATTTAAACGTCAGGCAAAAGGAAGAGCCAAGGCTATGTCTTTCCTGCAATGACAAGGTATTTTCTTTGCAATCTTACGTTGAGAAATGAGGTTTGGGTACTCGGAAACTAACTGTCACGTCCCGGAAGCAAGAATAGCTCTAATTTTGTTGCGCAACGTCACTCGTGATTATCATGCGTTCAATTTGCTCTTTGCGGTCGTGTACAGAGATATCGAGCATTTTTTATAACACTCGGGCAATAATCAAGACAATTTATCATGTTAAAAAAGCTTCGATTAAAATTCGTGAAATGTATGATAATAATGGCATTTTGAAAGAAACTGATTTCAATTCTGGGTATAGAGCGGCCAAATGATTCTTTCAAAATAAAGTAAGAAAATAAAAAAGCTGTAGAACCGTATAAATTAATATTCTTGATATTTTACATATGAACTATAAATTAAACATGCCTATTTGAATTACATTATTGACCTATACTCGCATTAAATTATTATTTGTTAGTTGATTGTTTAAGTACCTATTGCACTCTACTAATTACTTCAGACTCTACTTGTTCTTCGCACTACGGAATACCAATAAATCGTAGCGGATCGGCATCGTTGTTTTCGTGATAATTAACGGTTGTAAGATGTGACTTCAATTCTCGCAATAAGGAGTATACTTACAGACGGTCTTCGATAAAACCGTCGCTGCACATTACCTGAACCTAACGGGACAAGGCCGATAAACATTTGTCGACCACTGTGATGGTGGTGCCACTCCTAGTCGACTGCTGCACGTGAGATTGTGCATTTTGCATGTATGCATGTATCCTTCGTATCCTGTGTATATAATTGACCTGATCCGATTTAATGTGTATTAGGTCAGATCCTTCTTTGAGAGAGCTAGTATCTTTATTAAAGTCTAAAAACGACGGAGGTTGACAATCTCAACTTCCAGTTTGAAATATCTTATCACAACTTTCCCTTTTTTTATTCATAAGTATATTAAAAATGCTTCGTGAGAATGAAAAGCGCTCATGATACAAAATCACAACAAAAAGATAGGAAGAAAGAGAGACTGTTAGAGTCTAAGCACGACAAGTACGTGCGCAAGTATTTAGCAACAAAGTAGTCTCATTAAGAAATATACATGAATTTCAAGCGTATCTAATTTAGAATATGACTCCGTTGCGGAGAAGTTACTCAGGTGAAATATTTCTATTTCAGAAACTGTTATCGTCCACAGTTCATACAATATACGAGTAGTATTTAAATATATGCAAATTGTAATGACATTGAACTTTCGAAGAATTTCAGGATTTTTAGTACAGTGATAATTATTTATTATCGTATATATTTCGCGAAAATGAGTATCCATATTTAAATGCCAGAATATCGGCACACCGAATACTGATAACTGTTTATTGTCACATGGTATATCCAATCGCGTTATAGCAAACATATTAAAATGATTTAAGCATTGAATTCTACAACATGATATTTATGGCTTTGCGTACCGGTTTAGGATCATAGGCATAAATTATGAGTCTGCCGATTTCGATAAAATATTACAATCTATATTTAACTACAATTCTCAGATTTTAATATGCCTTATTATAGACAGTTTTTGCGAATATCGTTTTTGCGAATATATCAGACAATATTGACCACAATCATTGAATTTTTCTAATATGCTATACCATCCATAAAATAGAAACGTTCAAATCAAATCATATCGCAAATCGTCGAACTTGTCCGCTGATATTATTCAATCAATTAATTTTTTGAGTGGCTTCGGAGAAGCTTCCGAATGACGATAATATAAATAAAAATAAAAATAAATCAAAGACTCTCTGTTTAAAACCAATAAATAAGATCAAAAGGGCAAATGAGAGTCAGTGCGGATCTAGGAGCCAAATAGGAGCCGAAACGTTCGAACATTTATATCTTCTTACATTTTTTAATTTATGAATTCATTTTCATCCATGTAATTTGTAAATGTTAATTACATAATAATTTGTGCTCCTAGATCCGCACTGACTCTCATTTGCCCTTTTGATCTTATTTATTGACGATAATATAGTTAGTTGAAGAATTTGTTTGTTCACATGCGATAAAAAAGATAAGAGATTTTAACGAGAAAAATAGTTATATTGGATAAACAATTTAGAGGAAACAGCTAAAGTCTGTAAATGTTAATTCTTTCTAGTCGCAAACAAGTGCATTTGCATTGATCCCGATCTTAATTCGAGAGAAATGTAACTCGAACGGCCGTATCAGATCATCGTTAAAATTTGACTTACTTCCAGACTAACAGCTTCGGTAAACTGATCGGGAATGTAAATACGATATCTTACTACAATATCTTAGTCACTTGAGATTTTTACGAGTGCGCCGACAAGTCAAGTGCATATTTTTGCCGCGGTCGGTCTAATCATTAATAAACTGGTTCTCGCGCGCCGACGATTGCCAAGTGGAATGAGATGACATGAAACACTGACCGGTTGACTCTGTTTTACGAATAGAGACCGCTCGAGACGTACGAGACGTACGATCGGTGTCGCCGCTCGGTTGTATGAGAAAGAGCGACCATTAATGATTTCCCGATATCGTTTGATAACGCGCGTGGCGACCGTTCACCGTGACATTTGCATATCGGTTACGGCTGCGCGACGTGTACATCACCGTCGGATAGCCTCGGGAGTCGCAAACAAATCTCCAGCAGATTAGAGGGACGTACCCGCTTTATAATCGAAATCGATTATAACTGTATTCCAAGTGCCACGCCGAGCGTATATTTTCATATCTGATTGTGCGGCGGACGGTGTGTCCACTCACCGTTCGGAGCTTGTCGATTATCGCGCAAATGTCGATGCAGGAATTGCAGGAAACCTGTGTGTATAAAGGGAAATAAAGGGCGTGCTCATGGCGATTATCCTCGTGCATATTTGCCGTAAGTATGCCTCGTGGAAGAAATACAGAAATCTATTATGATATTTGCACCGTATTCCAATCTAGCGGAATCATGGTCGAGACTATAGATTCTTAATACCTACATAATCTCAAGGTATCGCATTTTTACTTCAGTTAACGAGAAATCTTTAAATATATTATAGTAAAAGTTATTTTATATTTATATTTTACATTTATAAATCTTGTTATATTTTTCTGTCTTTTTCTTGAAACCAAAAATTATAGAATGTATTCATTCATTATAAGATTCATTAAATTATTTTGCCTCGATAAAATATTAACAATCGAGTCATGTATGTGATTTTAGGAAAAGATCAATATTTTTTATTTTAACGAATGAGCATGTAAAAACCTTCTTATACTTCAAAAAAAATATCCTATACTTTGAAGAATGGAATGACAGTCCCCAGAAAACAGATTATTGTCCCACTTTTCAAACATCGAGATAATGACTTTATTTTGTTCAGATTTTTTAACGCATCTTCGCATTCCAATCGTTTAACTAATGTTAATAAGTGTGTCAATAATGTTTCATGTACGATCTGCGTCCCAAATCGTAGCGCGCCTGACATATCGATCTTTTTAATGCCACGCTAACGGTATCTCGTATCTCTCTGTTCGGACCGCTATCGCACTTGTGGATAGAATTGTATTTTTATTCAAAAATACCGCGCAAAACGAGAAATATATATTATCCGTCAAGAAATTTACATTTATAAAATATAACTCAGGAGATTTATACTTAATCGTTGCAGATTGATTCTTTGCAAATCCGTGTTAGCAAAAAGCAATCGAGAAATCATTAGCTGCGTGTATTCATTTATTCTCGTCTTATTAACTTGAAAGTATTTCATTCTCACGTTAACTCACACAGTTTAGTTTGTCACGCTATATCATTTCGCGTGTATCTCTTGCAAAATAAAGTACTACAATAAATAACTAAGGAGTCGCAAAAATCAAAGCTGATCCTAAATGAGTCCTGTCTGCAGCGCAAAGAGCGCGACAGCATCTAGAACGGATGTCCCATGTTCTCGAGAATATCCACGCAGCGCAGTCTATTAACTTTTTCCCTTCAACCTCGCCATTGTAAGGCGTCAACCGATAATCAATGGAATTTCCTTAATTAATATCGGCACACTTCCACAATACCGTTCATTGACTTTATTCCAGTTCGACTTTCATCTCGCAGGCGTTTCTTTGCCATAACTTCACCGAGGCAAATCTCATCCAGCTTGACAACGTCGGCGAAACGAAGAATGCCATAATGGCTCTCAATTGGACCCAATCTATTATTTTTTATACTTACAGAAATTATATATTGTTCTCCCTCTCTCCAGACGCTTTATAAAACTAATCAATCGGCCAATATGTCAATTGGCGGAAATAATCGATCAAGGCATTCTGAGATCTTCGCCTTAAATGAAATAGTTTAGATAATAAATAAAGTTCGATATATGAACGATTTGTATCATAAAATAACGTAGGTTGAACGAAATCAATTCCAGTCTGGGAAAAAAATATTTTTTCTCTTTCTCTCATCACACGTTTTATTTAATTAATACTCGATCGAGTCACACATTTCGCTCGAACGAAGTGTGTGCCTTATTCGTAATAAACGAACACAAAGAAACGTGCAGAAACGATGACAAATTGCAGAAGCATTCCACGACAACCGTAAAAGTTTCTACGAGGTTTCTACGCCACACCGTGTAACCTGATTAGCATTCGCCCTTGGTCATTACCCTTAATAAAACTTGTGCAGGCTATACTCGTAAAGAAACTTTTGTCACCAGGGAATGAAAGAAGGTGAAGGATGAACAGATCATCAACCGCAATCGTGCGTATCGATTGTTTCCCTTTGAAGCAATACGGTATCGACGTTTGTACAGATTTACGTACGATCAATCTAAAAATGTTTGTTTGCAAAATAAATTAAAACCACGAAGATTAAGCATAAAACATAAAGTTGTAAGTATGACATAATGCAACATGTGAATTGTAATGTATAGAAAAACTAAGTGACATTAATTTATTGATTAGAGTGGTCAATTATATCGCCAGTAATAATTCAAACAAACGTTTGTATATACGATCGAACTGGCCAAATTTATTTTAAAAAGTCATCACGACGTTTCGACCATGGATTTTGGTCCTTTTATTATGGTTTATTATATTTATGGTCTATTTATTATGTATTGTTTATCATTTATTATTTTTTATTGTACTAACGTCCTATATATAATTATACATATATAATTTTATCCAATGTACAACGTGAACATGGCATTAATGCTTTTATCTTTGTATCCAACATATAGATTACTTGAAAAGGATCAAAACCCATGGTCGAAACGTCGTGATGACTTTTTAAAATAAATTTGGCCAGTTCGGTCAGACATTAATTTAGTTCCATATAATTTGCAATTTAAGCGACATCTTAAAAAAAAACACTAACGAAGTTTACTTATCGATGCTCTTCTTTTCTCTCTCTCTTTCTTTCTCTTTCTCTCGTTCTCTCGTTCTCTCTATTTGCAAGGTGAGAGAACACGATCCTGTAAATTCGCCGAAGTTATCCTTCAATTTGCGAAGCCATAAATCGTTCGTTGCGTCCCTGCAATCGACGATTGCACGCGCGAGTTACATAAGTTCAAGCCCTACTAACTGAGTTCTGAAAAGCGAAATTTCCGTCCTTGTTCAGAGTGCACTATTGAAGAGTTTCGAGGTTGTAACGGAGAACTATTTACTACTTGGGCATAGTATTTTTGAGGAGTGCGTCGAGCCAAGTTTTCGAAACTCGGCCAAATTCATGCAACGTTATACTATTCGTGAACTCGTTTCCTGGTCATTAACTTTTAAAATTCAACAAAATTGTTTTTTTAGATATCATTATATGAAGAATATTTATGACTATTGTCAGTGAGTACTCACAATATTAGTTATAATTTTATTTACAAGTTTTGCAGATAACACATATTATTATTTCGCGATGATTATATAGTATACCGATACGATTATCGACTTTGTCAATAATTTGCTTATTTAATGATTTGTCAGAATGGATGAATAAATGTATTAGATTTGCTGAAATTAATCAAATTTATCGAGTAAAATGAATAGTTATATCTTGATAGCCATGATTTAATATTACGATGAATTTGTGTAAAATACTTAATTGATATTTTAAATAAAGTATTTAAAGAATTGAGAAAGATTAAATAATTGATATACTTTGCTAAAGCAAGTTAAGTATTGTACAATTGAAAGCCGGAACATGGAATTCGTAGAACGCTCGAAAATAGCATTATTAACCATTCTTGCTGCGACGTCGTGACAGAATTTACAAACGACTATAATTCTGCACTTATCATAATAGATTTCTCAAAATTGATTTATGACATACGTCACATTCGTCATAACGTTTTTTGAGCTAAATCGAAATTGTCAAGCACACTAATGAGGAAGGAACTTATCTCCTTGTTATTCAAATCGACTTGAATCAGTAATACCCAGAGCTTAAACTCGAAGTTCAGAGCTCCACATTTTCTTCACGACTTCTTATTATTCTATCAATTCTATTTTAATTAACGCGCGTTTGGATTATTAATAATTACGTAGTACAAAGTTACCTTGGTAATTCATGATAATGCAAAAGATTTTAAAAAATATATAATAGCATAATTAGAGAGAAAAAGAGAGAGAGAGAGAGGAGAGAGAGGGTGGTAGGGGGAGAAGCAAAGAACAAAACAAAATTCAGATTTTTTTCAAATTGATTTCTTCGAAGATATTTGTGTTTATCGCGAAAATTTCTTTACACGTATTTCACCATATTAAGATTTCGAAAATACGTATGCAGAAAATGTTGCGTCTTGCCTAAAATCATACCCTCTTTGTGTTTATACTTTTATATTTCTTTTCTCTTGGGCTGCGAAATGATGGAAACGCTGAGTACATTTTCCTCGGATTTTCATGGTGATTCGTCCATACTGGGAAATGTTCTCGCGAGAGAAACGCGGGAACTTGCAAGCGAGAGAGAGACAGAGAGAGAGGGAAAGAGAGGACGCGGCAGGGAGGGAGAGGACGTTTAAATACGAGCAGAAGCGCGCGCGCTACTTCAGTCCGACGCTAACAGTCCAAACCGATTGGTATCTGAATCTCGGAGGAAGGCAGCAACCTCCCTCCACGATCTCCTTTTCTCTTCGATTCCCTTCAGAAAGGATCGTCGAACAGATAACGGAAAAATCGCGGGACGAACGGGAGGAACGTAGCGGCCACGAGAAGTTTCCGGTTGACGTCCTGGAAACGACCGTCCGGGTCTCCCGGCTGAATTAAAAGCCGGGACGAAAAGAAAGGACACAGGACGGAAGAGTGTGTGGTTATGTGCTAGTGAGAATCGGAAAAGAAGATACCCCCAGCAAGGCATAGAGAACGCTAATCTAGTCGCGATGACCAACAGCATGAAGCAAACTGTTATCAAGTGAGTTGCCGCAATAGTTATTTATCAAAAACAGTAACTGCGATTCTTTACGATAGCAGATATTTGCGAGAGTATATTCCCCGAACTATGTTTTTCACTCTAAGTGCAAGTTTCTCTAGTTTACAAATTAATATGATGCAATTCTCACGATGCAGTAACATGCAAAACTATTTTAACAACGACGTTAGAGAAATCGAAAGCTGTTTTCGTAGAGACTAAATGATTCATAGAAAAAAATGATTCTCACGAGAATATAACGATCCCCATTATTTGCTTCCGAATTGTACAATTTATTATATCGATACCTAAGTGCATTTAGTTCATTTAAATTTCGAAAAAGATAAAAAGATTTTAATGCTATTATATGAACAATAGTATATGAAGTTACAGAAACTTTCGGCCATTCTACAAAACATATAAAACTTTTACAACAATCAGTTGTCGTTGCTTGCGTCATAGTATTTATGTTTTTTGCATATTGATTCGTTTAGAGTTTACGTCTTATAAATCTTCAAAACAATTAACAATTTTTGTTTCTTAAAACGTTACGACGCTAATAAATTTTTATTTTGTAAGCAATGAAAAATTCAAGGCTTTTGATAAATTAAATTTTGAAGCGCAAACAGATAACAAAAAGTCCCTTCTTATTTTATTCGAGACAAATTTTATTCTTTTTTTTACGTGAACAACTTCCCGCGGGGTTATCTTTTTAACTTTTATCTATGGAAATAAATGGGAAACTTTTATACATTTACATGAAAAAAGACACGTGTCTGGCAGTAAACTGCTGACGCACTACTCATGCCGGAACACCTTTTGTGATCTTTTTTTCCTTTTATCATTGTGTATTAGCAAAGTTTTACGGACTACGTGCTCACAACTTATGCAACGTTGTTAAAAACTGGTCGTCCAATGAAACTCGGCGAAATAAATCGGAATGGGAGAGTATTTCATAAGAGATGAAAGCGTCCTTAAGTTCGATAACGAATCGCGATTATCATGCGAATTATCAATTATTGACTGGTACATCGGGAACTTTTAGTTTTACTTTCCTGTAGTATAGCATCTTAAATAAGAAATTATAAAGCAATTTCACGAGAAATATGTCAATACTTTTATGCAAAATAGATGTCTTGTGCTTCTAGACATTGACCTGCCACCGTTTCACATCGAATGTGATCTAATTCTGCTCTTGAATTTTATTTGTCCATTGTCCAAATCTCGATTCGATATAAAATGAGTCGCTAAACGTACGGTGTGTTTAGTTTAGGAAATATTGCTGTACAATACAAATATACTCACAGACGTATCGACTCATTGCTTTTCACATTGCTCCGATCATAATTCATATAATGATGATTATGTAAGATATTGCCTTGCGATTACGGCAAGCAAGCTTTGCGATGTGTAAATGTGGCTGACACGAGATCTGTCGACATCGCACTCATATCTCGCGAATCTACCTCGATTTGTTATCTTGATTTATAGATCAACGTTCCAATGTACCATCCATGTTTTACATCTTTTTGTGGGATTGTTCTATGATTCTCCTTATATTCTTATGATAATTATAGTTTATAGAACTGATTAGATTGCACAGTAGAATTGCTATTATGCAAATATCGTTTATCTGAACATTCGATTATCCAAACAATCTAGAAAATGAAGATAAACATTCGGACTGAAACTGGCAGTTCAGAATAATTGGAAAAATGGAATGGACAATAAAAAAGACTGTTAACTGATTGTGTTTTTACATTTATAACTACTGAATGAATAAATTATCGGGAAAAGTCGATTATCCGAACATCTTTTCCCGCAACTATAGAATCAAATAATAAAAGTTTTATGAATTAACAGAATATAATCTAATGTTATTTATTATATCTAATAAATTGAATATTGCAATTAAAATTGAGTTATAGTGTGATAGTCACTATATATAGTATGAGTTAAAAAACTATTATTACCAAGTCAAGGCAACCACTCAAGAATTATGACACGATAATATTTTGATTAATCCAATCAGTTTTACTCAGTATTAAATCCATTAATTATAAATAAAATCAATACGAATACGCACAGTTAATAATTTTTTTGCCTTCGAGCTATATTAGAGATTCTATCTTACTAAACAAATTTGTAGTAAGCTGACATCCACAAATACGCACAGTTAATAATTTTTTTTGCCTTCGAGCTATATTACAGATTCTATCTTACTAAACAAATTTGTAGTAAGCTGACATCCACATCGTATCTGGGGCATTATAACGTTTATCGGCTACCGTGGCGAATCGCGGTATCGACACGAGCGAGTCTATTAAGACTGCGGTTCGGCTATGCAAATGAAAGAGCTTGACATTTTAGCGCAACGAGAAATCTCGCGATTTCAATGCACGCAGGGACAGCCAGTGATAAAACGTACCAGGCGTTGATGTTACGCCGTGAACCGGCCGGCCATTGCGCCGCAGTGAGACAAAAAAGAGCGGTCGACTCATAAAAAAGGAGAGTCCTTCCTTTAAAAGTATTAGCCTTAGCGAACTCCGGTTACGTTAATAAATATTCATATAATTATGCGTCACGTCATTCCTCGACAGTCTTGACCTTGCGCTTGCAGACGTAAAAATATATCATAAAATTCAGCAAAATACGTTCCCCCTCGGCAACCTGCCTCGTGTGGAAAGAAACGTATTTGAAAGAGACCGCTTTATCGCACAAGAGTACGGAAATTCGTCCTGATCGTAAAGTTTAAATCGCGTAACAAATTGCAACGAGCACAAAAACTTTTTTATGATTCGCGCGCAGTTGCAATTTGCACGTGCGTCGCGAAGGTACTTGTGTTTAACTACAACATTGCGGTCATCAGATGCAATTGTACATAATATTTCATAATGATAGCATCGTCATATCCTCGTCTTTACGATAATAATGTTCGACATGCACTCTCAAGCGCTACTTAACGATCTTTAACTCTGTAGTCGTCTGTATAAAGTCTGTATAGTTGGCATAGTTGGCAATTCGAATTATAATCATACTACATTGTATAGTACTAACGTAATCTATACAATAATCTCAATCATTTGAAAAATTAAAAAATTACATGTAATTATATATAATTAAAAATATACATAATTATACATTATATAATTTTTATGTAATAAATTGTAAATCGACCCGACTGGCAAGAGATGGTATTCTATTAATTACTACGTATCAACCATACGGATTGTGGTCCTCCACGTGTAACAAATTTAACATTAATAAATGCTAAAGCATCTATTAGATTCTCCCCCCTCCCCCAACACCCTCCCATCACGAAAACTGTTAGAAAATTTATTGCGAAAAATATTACCTCATCCTGGCTGAGGTAATATGAGGGGGAGGGGGGAGAATCTAATAGATGCTTTAGCATTTATTAATGTTAAATTTGTTACACGTGGAGGACCACAATCCGTATGGTTGATACGTAGTAATTAATAGAATACCATCTCTTGCCAGTCGGGTCGACTTACAATTTATTACATATGTTTATTACTACTGGCGATTTAAATAATTAATTAAAGTTTATTATATAATTTTTAACAAATAATTTTATTATTACAAATGGAGAACGTTGCGCGTATGTTTATAATCTTATCTAGTCTGATTGTAAATATATTAAAATATTTTTAAAAGTAATTAATATGATCAATAATGATATGATCATGTTACAGATGGCTTTATGACTTTCTCGTCGAATAAAAATTTTTCCTGTACGGAAGTAATTCAGTATGTCGAGAGAGAGACGACGTGTCATGCAATAAAACGCGTAGTGTTGAATTGGTATCGAACTCATACGCTCATGAGTATGATTGGTTCGCATGAGGTGAAAGTCTCTTATGCGAGGTACGCTGAACATTGAAAGGCTCATGGTGCAAGTTTACAAACGCTTGTATCGAGTTATTACGATGTTACGACAGCCGTCGCACGACGCAATATGTATGTAAAATTCGAGCGATCCCATTTAACTTCCTTGTCGTATAAACCGACCTTCGGATAAATCGATTTCACGAAAGTGTAAACTTAGCAATGTATTTTGCGCCCGACACATAATTATGAATACTATCTGCATAATGCATCTAAATTTCCTGTCTGCAATCGTAATATATTTGACATTTTTAAGATAAATATAAATTAGGCACTTTTAATTATAATATTTGATTATAAATAGCCTGTGAAATATTATGTTAAAGAGACGATAAAATTATACAAAAGTATTTCATCGTATTACAACGTCGTTATCTCCACGCACACGCTTATCACTTGTTACGTATTACTTATGTGAAAAAGTAAAAAAAAGAGTATGCGTAGATTAGAAAAAGTCTCGCATCCATGTGATAGAGATAAATCCTCGAGGGCTTTTTATCTGCTCCTCTCAACTTAAGCGCCGTAATGATAACTGGATATATTTACATTTCTTTGGCCTCCATATTTATCCCCGAAACTTGGACGAAAGTTTTGATAAAAGAACTTAGTTTCTCTTCCAACGTATAGCGGATACTATGAAGTTCCCTAGATTATGTACTTACTTCGACTATGTGGACTTTTTCTTCTACGTGATCATTTTATAAAAGACACGAAAAGAGCAAACGATATCTTATTCGTGCTGAGTGATGTTTTCTTCTTGCGAAAATCGTGAAAGAATCGCGCTGACTAAACGACATTTTCACGTGGCCCAGAATTACTAATACATAGTTACATAACACGTGACCCACATTGTAGATTATTTCATTAAAAATAATCAATAACTCAGATTTTTTTTACGAATTAATATGACTAATTTATAAATTCTTCCCTATTTCCATTTTCCAATTTATTATAATTTGTTCGTATATATATTCGGATTTTTTCTATTTGGAATATTGTAGATTATTTCATTAGAAATCCTAAAATTTACTCTAAGAAAAAGATGTCATAGCAGTTTACATATATTACATTATGAACATAAATAAAACATTTAGAGGAGATGCTAATTTTTGGAATACACATCGACTGTCGTAACAGTTGCCGTGTATCGAGTTTCATAAGAGATACTCAACCGTGTTCGAAAAAATTCGTGACTTTCAACAGCATTCGTTCGGGTTTCGTAAAATGCCAGGCGCGGTCGAATTAATATTCGAGACGTGTCTAGAGAATCCGTCACATTCGCGATGGTTCGCCAACAACGAGAATCTGAATTAATTTCGCGGGCTTAAAGGAGGTCTTCCTCTCTTACCTTGTGATTTACGCGAGTCGCAAAGGTCGGCTGAAAGGCGAAAAAGTCACGCTAATCTACACGCCAACTGCCATAATTTGATAATTGGGAGTAAAATTGTGAGCAAAAAGCCCGTTCGATTTAAGCGCGACCTTCTCCGCGAAAATTTGCCGTTACGTCGTCGTCATCGTCATCGTCGTTATCGTTGCGCCCACTCAAACTGGCCCCTGGTCGACCTCGTTGTCGTACAACGGGAATATCGAAAACACGCGAAAGCTCATGACACTTGTCGTCCGTCAAAAGTACACCTTACCTGCTGTCCCGTTAAAAAGAATTTGCATATATGATGCTTGCGTACACGAATTTCTAAAGTCACCAGCGCTTCTCATTCTCCCGACATTTAATGTCGAAAATAATATACCGATACGGTAAATGTGGAATTTTTTTTCATTTACTTGAGTTATAATGACAATTGGCATACGATTGACTCGGGAGAGGTATGCCAAAAAAGATATGCTTTCAAATATATAAAAATTTTCTTTAAATAGGTATAACTTTCTTAATTTTTTAATAATTATTTTTATCATATATATTTTTGTCATATTTATCAGTTTTTATTTTATTCTTGTAAGAGTTCGTTTTCGTAAGCAGTATTAAATTAGAGTCTTCAGGAATAAGCGCTGTTATAATTTAATTGCTTTAATAAATAATTAAAAGTAGTAGATTATTTTATCAGAAGTAATGCATTGCTGCGTCTCCTGACAAAGAACCTGAAGGACCGTATATCTAACAAGCGGCGCATTGGTGGGGATTGATTATCGCGCGCATTATAATACTCACCGAGTCCGGCAGCAATGTGCTATCGTGTAATTTACGAGAATTGGAAAATGTACCGTCATCAGAACTACCCACGAGAAGTTGTGCGATGTCGCGAGTGTGAACGGAGCCAAGGAATGAGACGAACGCATAAAAAGATAGATCAATGAACTATAACGTGTAGTATGACCAGTCATTTAGAACGAGCCGTAAAGATAATAAGGCCACGATGCTGAAAATACAACGCGCACGTCGAGATAATGAAATGAACGTTCATAGGGGCCGAAGGACTCGGAGATTGCGAGAAAATCACTAACAGCAATCTGAGCAATCAGTATTTTAAATAACAACCCTGCCAATAATTTTCAATAAATCCACTTACAGCGGAGTATAATACATATTGTAACGAAAGATGAAATATTTTTATCTTATTTTCTTGCTAATATTAATCAAAATAATTACTGCGATAATTATAAATGAAATTTAGTGCTATACAATTTCCCGAAGAAGAAGTTACAAATCATCAAAGGATTATGACGACTAGATCAATAAGTACCAAAAGATATCGGCCGTCCATTCTGTCATTAATTGATATTGATTAATATTTAGCGGCGCCGTGTTCCCATTTCTCTGAGGAAGGGGTAATTATTTATACGATTAAAGAAGTAAACGCAGACGCATTCATTGTGGCTCACTTCCATTCCGGAATTAACGTTGCGTCAAGCGACACAATGTGAGGGTACGGTATTCTAACGTATAGAGGGAAGAGGGTCAGGAAGACGATTATGAGGCGCCAGGTCATGGCACGTGAAGGCGATGTCACGCGCGTCTTTCTCGCTCGTGCGTCTCTTCATTACGATGCAGCCCGCGCTGCCTTGCCTTTCTGTCGGTCCTGTGGCGACACAGTTTCGCGGTCGCGGTACTCTCTGTCGGGAGCACACCAGGCCGTCACGTGCGCCGGTGAACGTATCCGCGAGGACAGGCGCGCTCGATGGAGGGCAACGGGGTGTTCCGATAACACCTATACCGCGCGAATCGATTTTCCATGCGACGAGAGGCGTGACGCCGATTACACGAGCAACGGGAATGGAAGCGGTCGTTTTAGAGGAAACAGCTTTGCTCCAAGATTATCTTCTCGTTTTCCAGGAAAATTTAGAAATTACACACTCGACGAAACATTAATAAAATTATATAAGCGATCGCGAGATAACTTAATTTACTTGGAATTTCTATCCTAAAAATATTGAAAATGAATTACCAAATGTAATACTTTATCTCTTCTTTTATTTAAAAATATGTGAATAAATATTTAATATTTTATCTCTTTTTTTAATATTTAAATATATATAAAATAATCGAGGAAAAACTTATATGATTCGAAGGATTAATCACATTTCTCGCTTTGTGCACGATTACGAGCATGCAGTATCGACGTTTATCGCAGGATCGCTAAAAGTACGCTCATTCTCACGTTCAATTATGTCGTCAGGTGGTTATTTGCAAAAATGCACGTGTCCGCGCGCGCGTGTCTGGGGAAATCATTATATCTCATATCGTAACAACTTTGACATTGTACTCTGCAATTATCACTTTTATCTTTATTCGTTGTTCAAGTCCGTAAAAATTTTATATAGAAGAATGCAGCGTGTGCAAAGTAGAGTTATCGGAACGTTATCAAACGGTTTAATATGCATCATTTTAATTGGAAAACAAATATCTATCTTTTAAATGTAATGTTGATGCAATTGACTATTATATTCTTTTCTTATTAACACAATTATGCTTGCACAAGTTACACGTGTCTTAGGTCATTAAACTCGTAGATCGGAATATTCTGCAACGCGGATATTGCTATCAACTCAATTGCGATACAGATACGATCTTATATGTACGTTAATTTCGCATATAGTCGCCTCGTCGATCAATCCATCGCGATCCGACGATGAGGCTTGATTGCTTGGTTAGTGGCGCGACAAATATGGAATACGGACCGCAATCTCTCGCCGAACCTCGGGGGTAAATACCACGAAATCAGAGGATAATCATACTCCCTTTTCCACGACCTCCCGCTACGTCATTGATACTTTGATGCGCAGTTATTTAGAAGCATGAATATATAATAATGATTATCGAATAATGAAACCCGATGAAAATTACCCGCGATCTTTTCTTTTCATCCCGATTCAACTGACGGTGCAGTAATATACTAATTTTCCTCGCTTGTTGCGAAAGAAAAACCTAATTTTCTAATATGTCAAAATAAATATCACGAATATCAAGATTTTCTTTTTCCTTACTTATGCCATTACGTCATATAAATATATTAAATTCTGTATTAAATTGATAAATTTGTTCGTACCGTCAGGGTCAAGGCCGCCTATTAGATGCGGACGATACAGCGGCATTGACTCCGATATTACGCAATGGAGGATGCTTCGGCGTGTGTCGTTGCATCTCGATGGGGTCAATACACTCGTCGTTGCATTACGCGCGCTATGAGTTCTATTATGCGCTCTCTATCATCCTAAGTACCTGCACTCGATGTATTTACGCGAGTATGTCGCGCATTGTCCGCGAGACAAAAACACGTACGACAAAAAAATCAATTACTGTACAGTGCACATTGATTATTTCTTGCGCAGTCTTATTTCTTGCGATAACTGCGCTTTCTGATTATTGACATCAGCGGTTTTCTTTCTAAATGAACCTGATTTTTCTCCATTATGTATTAATGTTATGATTTACGAAGAAGTCGATTAACTAAGACTCCGATGAAACGGATGAGCAAAATAGTAAACAATCGGGTGATAAGAATGATAAAATTCAATGGTAAATTATGACGTTTGATGGCCAAGACAAATCGATTATCATTAATTGCTGTTATGTCATTGGCAAAAGTACATTGCGCAACTATTGTGGTGTCGTGAAAAAAACAAGAAAATTTAAAGTTAACATTATCGGAGCCGTAGCTTCGAAAGATTAAGAAATGCCTACGTAATAAAATAATACTATCGCTACGGAGATCGTGTCTTATTTCCTTGTTGGGATACTGCAAAAAGCTTGACGATAACTCGATAAAGCGGCATTATAATATTTTCGTGTACACACAATTTCAGTCTGTTTGTATTTCTCAACGCGTTCTCGAACAAGGTCTCACTAACCGATTATGCGAGAAACTTAATGCGTCGCGATCTCACGAGATGATCGTAAAAATAAAACGCAGAAATGGCGCGCGGCTGGGATGAAGATAAAAATCCGACTGCGGTTTGCCTTTCGCTCGCTGCGCGAATTGTCCGCCGTGAAAGACGGCAATTCTCTCGCCGGGAAAAGCAATCCATAAATTCCGATGTGCGACGTGCTTTAGACGAGATCCAAGTGGCATTTTACTGCACGTCTGACAGCATTGCACGTACACACACGCGATGTAAAAGCGAGAGAAAATCGATTCCGCACGCGAGATCAATCAAAAATGAAAAAGTGCGGTATCTTTGAGCATATGTAATAATATCCTACCTACACGTAAAACAATTGTTATTATCGAACGGCAAGAAATAATACACTGTTGATCTCTTTGTAATTCCCTTCTTTACATTATAATGTAAATGATGCATGGTTTGTATATTCCGTGCACATATATATATTTCTTCGCGATATGCATAGAGATGATAGCACAGGATGCCGTATTCGATAGCATAATACATTATTTATACAGAGAACACGCGTAGATGACCAACGCATTGTTTCACGTGCGATTAAACTCGGAAATACGGCGCGGAATTAGCATAATTATTGTGAGGATTACAGCGAGAGGATTTTGCAGCTCGCATTATAAAGCGTACTATTTAAAATAATAATATCTTGTGCGCGACTGCAAACACGTGCAGTAACGCTCAAATAATAATTGAATAATTCGTACACGGAAAGAACGGTTTTGCTGAAGTATCTAAAAATTTAGTTAGATACAGATCAGAAAATAATTACATTGGACCTGTCTCTTATACACATCTAGATGTGTATAAGAGACAGCATATATATATTTCTTCGCGATATGCATAGAGATGATAGCACAGGATGCCGTATTCGATAGCATAATACATTATTTATACAGAGAACACGCGTAGATGACCAACGCATTGTTTCACGTGCGATTAAACTCGGAAATACGGCGCGGAATTAGCATAATTATTGTGAGGATTACAGCAAGAGGATTTTGCAGCTTGCATTATAAAGCGTACTATTTAAAACAAGTCACAATAATATCTTGTGCGCGACTGCAAACACGTGCAGTAACGCTCAAATAATAATTGAATAATTCGTACAGATTAATACCTGTCTCTTATACACATCTAGATGTGTATAAGAGACAGATTTTAGACAATGTGTCCAATCAATTTTTTCACCTTTAGATAAGTTCTCGATAACTTTATTCGGAAGATATCTCTCAGAATTAATGGCTATGATTGGCTATTGCTAACTTTATCTGGAAAATAGAATTTATCTAAAAGTGAAGAAATGGGGCATTGTACACAACATTAATGCGAAAAGAAATTATTATTTTTACAGATCAATACAAAAAGTATTCCGCAAAGAAAATGAGATTATTGATATTAATATTTTTAAAACGGCTTTAGTTATATATATATCTTTCTTAGGGATAATATAATTTTGATTGTGTCGTTTCTTTCACTTTACGATTTTCATGCAGAAATCCGACATGGTGGAAGAGGCGATCTGGTTTGGAACGCGGGTTAACGGTGATAGCGGTTTCCGGGTTCCTCTTATGCGTCGCTTTGGCAATCGCTCTCGGAATTTTGGCGGCCAACACGACATGCAACACCACGTCCAAGACCGGTAAGAGCACTCACTTTTATAGCGACCTGTAGTGCAACGCGATCCGTTCACCACGCATGTTGCAAATGAAGTATTGTTCGAGAAGCACAGAAGCGAGACCAGCACTCTCCACTTTTGAGAGATTTATGTGTTGAAGTCGAAAAAAAAAACCTCACGCATGTGTAGCTTTGAATGAATTGCTTGGATCTTCTTTATCTCAAAAGTGAATCATCAAAAATACCGAATGTATGTTTTGTTATACGCTTTTATCTGGAAATGATGAACAGTAAGTTATATAGGATGATTCACCAGGAAAAAACAGAAACAAGATACTTAAATATCCCTCTTGAGTTTAAAAATACAAGAAACTCTTATAGAACGCAATTTACATAGTTCTGAATACATCTCTAACATTCTCTACCGTTTAATATAAATTAAATAATGTAATTCTGTAATATTTTTCTCATGACTTATTTTGTAGAATAAAATTTCTATCTTAAACGCAATATCGAAGAAGATCTAACAAGCGTATGAGCATTTATGTTCTTTATCTGTGAAAGCCTATCACCATATGACATTTCTGCACATGTACAGGATCGGATTCATCTTAATAAAGTCACCTCTCCAACCTTTGCTTTTCTTTTGAGATGTGTCGAATTTTCTCAATATAATTGCATAAAATATGAAAAATATTAATAACATTTCTTTCTTTACTTTAATAAAGTTTTTATAATGTCAAAGTTTTCGAAAAGAAAATCTCATTTTATCTATTCCAATCTAAATCTCTAAACCCGATCCTGCATATGCAATAGCAAAGTATCATGCACCGACATCCCAAGACATGCGTTAGTCTCGCGTTGCAACAAAGACATTACTTAACATCATCCAATTGCATTAATGCTTGAAGCGAAATTGCTAGTGACGAGCAAATCATAATTCCTCGCAACATGACAGCGGCGGACTTCTGTAATAGCTTACGCGGTACGCAACTTAAAACAACAAAAAAATCAGGATTTAATCTCTTAAACAACTGTTTTCAAATCTTAACATAATAAATACGAAATTTAACGTCATTAAAAATTATGTAAGAAGTGACTAATTTCTGATGTTTATTATAGGAATTTACAAACGATAATTTCTAATGCATTAAAACAGAAAGTTTTCATCCTCTATCACGTGTCTCATTGCTGATAAAAAACGAGTTGTTCGTTTACAAATGAAATTTGGAGGAAGAATATGTGGAACGCGTAATAAAAGTTGCTAATAAAAAAGCTATATTTATTTTTATACCAGGAAAATGTTAATGAAGATTTTAATAGCATTTAAATTATACGCTTTTAATTGCCGTTAGAAGTATCGTCATGATTGTTTTATCGATACACACGAATACATGCGTCGATTTTCTTTGATATCTCGACAGGAGACTCCGTGCTTTTTAACACAACAAGCGATGAATACATTTACGATCGAAGCCGTTCGGTAACGGTACGTACCCGCGTCGTAAAAAAATCTTAACTGTGCGAAAGTAAGACGCGTAATTGCAGCGCGGTCATCGTAAATTTTATTTTTACGTCGGCGCCTTATATCAAAGTGCTCCGCCCGCTCATTAAACCGGAGAAAGAGAATCACATTACGAAAATTCTTCCGCATTGGGTTACAGAAAGTTCTGTCATTTAATCAGCAACGTATATTTCGTATAGCGACGTGTCTTAAACAAATTCGCGGGGAAATCGTAGCCCACCCCAAAAAAATAACGGCGAGATTCGTGACGTGCAATTCGAAGTGACGTCAACGAAAGGGTGCTTCTGACGCATTTTGATATTTCTAGTGAGCGAACGTTGTTTTGAGAATTATTCACCCGCCACGCCACGTGTTTGCACTAGCTTGTAACAAGCCGTTAAACGCGTAATCGCGCCAGTTTACAATGCGCACCCCCGTGCTAATATTTTGATTGCGCGTCGATCTGGCATCGGGCTTGCGAAAGCGTCATTACTGACGCATTCGAGATATTTTCGGAGAGTATTTGAAAAAATCGACGGGGGATACAAAACTTAGTCAGCGCCTGGTGGTTTGACGTTGTCTTTGTTAGATCATGCCTTACCCTACGTGAACACGTGTAGTGATTATATACGTAATCCGACAGGGAATAATAATAGATGAAACAGCACGCGACATTTACGCTCGATCGGACCGAGAGAGAGAATCGCAATTATAAATCTTGCTCCAATCTATAACCCCTCAAGGGTACACATATTAATTCACTCGGGCCTACGGGTACACTGGGCACAAAATACCCAGTCACAGTTTTTCGTTTACAATTTTACTCCTAATTCAACGTAGAGCTTTTTTT
>NJRL01000478.1:82601-102296 GCA_003063815.1 Aphaenogaster rudis
AAGACCGACGAATATGCGGCGCGCAGTTTGCATGATTAGGAATATTCACAAAAATAATTATTATTAGGCACCAAGAACCGCCGCGACCGTAGATGGCTTTTTCTCTTACTTATATGTTTTTTTTTTTTTCAATAAATTAGAGTACGAAATGTCACTGGCCGGAAACTTTTGCATGCCACTGTATATGTAAAGTGTATGCGTGGATGCAGTGAGTTCCGCCCCCTCCTCCCTTCGGAGGGCTCCACTATCAAAAAACTAGACACATGAGCATGGGGTGGACCTTGCTTCGCGAGGAAAGTTGTAAACCCACGTGGCACCTCATTTCGCATGGAAAGTGTATGCGTGGAGGCAATAGGTTCCGCCTTCTCTTCGCGGGGCTCCACCATCGTTAAACTAGACACATTAGTGTGGGCTGCACTTCGTTTCGTATTGTCGAGTGTTCGTGGATTTACAATTTTTCATGGATTCGCGTAAACCCATGTGGAACCTCGCTTCGCGTGGAAAGTTGTAAACACCCATGTGGCACCTCGCTTCGCGTGGAAAGTTGAAAATCCATATGGAACTGTACAATTATAGACCTCGTTTCGCACTATAGGCAGGGGGCAGTGTGGGGTAGATCTCGCCTCCGCGTGTAAATTACAAACCCATGTGAAAATTATTTATGAAACTTTTATTTGTGAAACTTCTTTTGTTAATAACTTTTTAATAAAAAATGAGCGACGGCTAAAACCTTTGGAATGTTGTTCAAGGTCATGACTTTGACAACATATGTAAAGATCATCATGGCTGCCTCCCTCCATCGGCATATTTGCCACATTTTTTAACGTATTATCTTATATCTTTAACATGTCTCTAGTATAAAAATTATTTTTATAACTTTGCGTAATCATGCGGTGAATAAAGGATGCCTAATTATCTAATTAACGTACCAGACACAAATTTTCGTTTCACCAAGCTCAATCGGTATCCAGAGCCTATAAGCTCAAATTCGACACCTGACAATGTGGTCCCTTCGCAATTGAACTGGGTGAATATCGTGCCCTGATTGCCTGGGCCGCGTTCGAGCTCGACCCGCGCCTTCAGGGATCCGACCCCGTTACCCTCGCTATGCTGCGAAAGCTCTGTGAATTTCCATAGTACGCGATTTGTGTCGGGCAGCCATTGCGCTGGCGGTTTGCTGTTGAGCGATTTGAAACCGCCGTCAATAGGTGCCGCAACATGGAGATTCAGCAGAGGACTCGCCGAGGCCATGGCGCGACTGTTATATTTGTAATCAATCTAGAATCGAAAATAATCTAATTTGTAATAGCTACATTAAACAAGATAGAGAAATTAATGTTTCTGTTTCTCTCAAACATCTCTTAACAGAAATGGCCGGGTACCTTGAGATCGGTGTGGCTTGTCTCACACTTCCAATACGCGACCAACTGAAAAGGGCACGAACCAGCACCTTCCTTGCACTTGATCTGGTATTTGAGGATGTCCACGTTGAAATACGAGGCCGAGGGATTCTGTTCAGCTTGCCGTCGTAGCAACGTAGTTAAGGCACTCATGTTGAATTCGAAGATTGTACTGTCGACGGTAGTCTGAGTCGCGTCCCTGCAAGCATCCCGCAGTCTCCCCTTTCATCAAGCTGTCCTCTCTCGATTTAAGGATTAGTGCGATTAGCAAATAGGCTTACATGCTGATGAGTTGGTTGTTCGGCAACAACCTCTCCAATCTGTTGGTGTTCCTCACGCGGAAGGTCAACTTTGCAGGACTGGGATTGTTCGCCAGAACCGTGACGATGCCAGCTGGAAACGAGAGCATCATGTCGCCGCTTAACTTCACTTGACATCGGGTCTCGTCCGTGCCACGGAAATAAGAATGCACTATCTCATGGAACGCCACCGCCAATGGGATGGTGTCGGCTAGACCGATCGTGAGTGGAGACGGTCCCCGCGAGGAACCCACGCCCACGCCAGCAGTGCGAAATTCCAGGCTGGCGACGCTGTCAGCACGGGATATCGTCGCGGGTGACATCCTGCCGCGCGGCGATGGACCTTCCCCTCGGCGCGACGGTGGTCTGGGTATCACGATCGACCCCGTCGGCGTCGAAGACGCGGACTGCTTGGGCGGCAAGGCTGGTGTGATGTCTCCAACTTCCGAAAATAAATCCCCATCTAAAAAAGAACACGAACCGTGTGTTGATTCCTTTAACAAACTCTTGTCCCTCTTATCCCTAATTTTACGCAAGAATATATTTTAATTTAGATACGTCGCTACGCTAGATACTGCTACGAAATATCAATCATCCATCATTGCTATTATATTGAATTACGTTAAATATCAGATGTTGTAGTTCCTTATGTATGGGCGGTATTCATAGTCAGTTCTTATATTTAAGATCGTCTTAAGTACAATCTTAAGATGTCGTAAACCAATCACAGAGCCGTATTAGCGTCTTAAGACGTTACTTAAGACGGTCTTAAAATAAGAATCGACTATGAATACCGGCCTATGATATTCGTAATTCATACTTAATAACTTTTTCCCCGTGTATATATGCAGGATTGGGAAGTAATGCGTTATTTGTAACACCGTTATCGTTACCATTACTTTTTTATAGTAACGATTTGGTAATGACGTTACCTTTATGAAAAAATGTATAACATCATTAATGGTTACTATAAGAAAGTAACGGTAACGTTAACGGTGTTACAAGTAACGCGTTACGTCCCAATCCCCTGTAATATACATATTGTAATAAATAAGTTCACCGCCATTTAGCATCACAGGTTCCATAAAATTTAATTTATTCACATGCTCGATGATGACTTAGCGAATTTGTATTTTCCTCCCATCCGGCAACCGAATAAATGCATTAATAGGACTTACCTGGGAATCGGGTATGAGAATGTGTAGGCGGCGCAGATTGCGGTGGTGGCGGCTGTGACGGGGTCGGCGATGTGGAAAGCGGCGGTGGACTCTGCAGCGGGGCGTAAGGGTGGCTACCGGTCGGTGTTGACGCGCTCGACGGCGTACTGCTAGGATTGAACAAGTTTAGGCCAAGTAAATCTGAGCTTGGCTTACCTCCTAATTGCTGTGACACTGACTGAGACCTTTTCATGTGATGATCGGAATCAGTATTCGATCCTCTACGTCCCTGTTCAAACACGACATATCATCAGAAAAACGAAGTGACTCCGTATTATTTTTCCTAATGGCATGAGAATTTCAAAAATTGAGATACGATCAAGAAATACATTTCTTGTGAAAAAGCAGGTTCCAAAAATACAATCTTGATAATGTTTTTGTAAGGGACATTGTTTTGATTAAAAATCACCTGAGGAAGATCGAAAAATTAATAAATAGTAACGAAACAAATAATTGCTTGAAACGACCTGACTGGCCAAATATATTTTAAAAAATTGTGTAGCACTACGTTTCGGCCGTAGGTTTCGGCCCTTATCAAGTGCGAAGTTACAAGTCGATTTACATATGTTAGAATCTATGATATGTGCCCAGATATATCATCTGAAAGGTAAATTGAAATTCCGAACTTAGAAAAAGAAACGATAAATAACAGATAATGATAAAATTAATAGCACTTACAAAAAATATGCGTCGTAATAATATAATATAATGTGGACAAAATATGGTACGTCTGTCATCACAGAGAGATGATATTCGATTAACGGTAAAGGAAGTTAAAATAATAAAAACAATGCAAGTTGTCAATAACAAATAACTAAAAATCATAGAAGAAAGTCAAAATCACTAGGCAGGTTATTGACCTATGTGGTTCTAATTATTTTGTCATATATGGCAGTCAAGTTATCTGTATCACTTTGCAAATTAATAGTGTTCACATGTTTTTTAATAAAAAATGATTCTGCAATTTCACGCTTTCGGGTTATTGATTTTTTGTGTAATATTTTGGGATTAGACCATTTGAAATCGTGTCCGCTCGACATCCTATGCTGACTAACAACCGAATAATTATTAGCATGTTTTTTGATATCACGCTGGTGTTCCTTGATGCGTGTTCCAACGTGTCGTTTAGTCTGCCCAACATAAACAGCATTACATTGATTGGATTCTATTTTGTATATGACGTGTGTTTGTTTTAAATGATCTAATTTGTCTTTGGCACTTTTAATGATGCAGTCAAGCTTCTTAGGGATGGTGTAGAGCGTTCTAAGTTTTTGATCATTTAAAAAGCGGGTGATATTTTCGCTTAACCCTTTAATAAATGGAATAGTAATAAAATTCTTTAAATCTAACTTTTCGCGTTGATCGTTGGGGTACTGATTCTCAATTAATTTTACTCGGGAAAGGATGTTCATTTATCATATGATCATTTCACTGGCGAAGAAAAGATTACATTCTATTAATAAATAGTATTAGAATAAAAAGATATATATGTACATATACATATACAATATAAGTATATACAGGGTGTATCGTAAAGACCGGATCAACACTTAAGGGTAGATTCCTGAAATCATTTTAAGACGAAAATCCTAATACTAAAAGTCGAGGCTATAATAATTTTTGAATTATAAGCATTTATAGAGCTAGCGAATCAGACCGCCTAAAATTCGCGCTCTCAGGTATGATACAACGCGAAGTGCGAAAGGCGATAACTGACTGTCGCCCCTCTTGTTAATATCAGTATAAAGATTACTTATGCGAAGATAACATTGCTTTTACTGATATTTCTGCAAACGCGCATTGTGCAATAGTAACATTTTTTTTAATATTGGAAGTGGACAATTTTTTTTTTCGTGATACATAAAGCGCAAGCTGTCAGATGACATTTCTTTCAGAAATCTGCTATTAATTTTATATCCTACAGGCAAAACTGTAGTTATCAAACAGTAGATCGTAGTTAGCAAATGATACGTACTGATCTTACAATTATTTAAGGGGCATACCCGTTTAAAAATTTCAAAAAATTGTTTTTTTGCATATTTTCATAGCTTACATTTTTAAAACAGTACAAAGCAAGTCTGATGTAGAAATTCAAAGAATAGACGAAGTTACAGAATTTAGGACGGAAAGTTCGAAGTAGCTCAGCGCGGCTCGGCCGAACGCGTCGCGGTCGTGGTCTCAAAACTTTAAACGCGTTTTTCTTAAAAGTAGAAAATAAAAATGTAATCATTTTTCAGCGGTTCAAACGGGTATGCCCCCTTAACAAAATAAGCAGCTACTATTGCTAATATCTAAATAAAACTCATTTAAGAATAATTTAAACGTTTTATTAAAATAATTCAAATAATAAAAAATAAATAAATAATTCAAATAATTCATTTTTTTTCAAACAGGTATGCCCCCTTAAATAATTGTAAGATCAGTACGTATCATTTGCTAACTATATACGATCTACTGTTTGATAACTACAGTTTTGCCTGTAGGATATGAAATTGATAGCAGATTTCTAAAAAAAATGTCATCTGACAGCTTGCGCTTTATGTATCACAAAAAAATATAAAATGTCCATTTCCAATATTTAAAAAAATGTTACTATTGCACAATGCGTGTTTGCAGAAATATCAGTAAAGGCAATCTTATCTTCGCATAAGTAATCTTTATACTGATATTAACAAGAGGGGCAACAGTCAGTTATCGCCTTTCGCACTTCGCGTTGTACCACACCTGAGCTCGCGAATTTTAGGCGGTCTGATTCGCTAGCTATATAAATGCTTATAATTTAAAAACTATTATAGTCTCGACTTTTTAGTATAAGGATTTTCGTCTTAAAATGATCTCAGAAATCTACCCTTAAGCGTTGATCCGGTCTTTACGGTACACCCTGTATATACAGGGTGTCCCATTTTAACTTAGACAGCAAAATATCTCGGAAACAAAGCATTTTAGAGAAAAATGTTTCATACAAAAGTTTTGTGACTTCGAGGGGGACATAAGATGGATCAAACGAAATTATTCTAGGTAAAAGCGTTTCGGAGATTTGAAGGTGACCTTTGATTTTTTAAATGAAATTATATGATTTTGTTTATATAATATGATGCTAGTTATTCTGCATATAAAAGTATTAAGGTAAAGTTATCAAAAAATCAATTATATTTGACTATTCAATCATAGTTTTTTTGAATAGTGGGATGAATCAATTGGTGTAAAGAAAATATATGGTTGCTTTAAAAAAATATATAATTGCATATTGCAAATTGCATAATTCTTTTGAAAAGCAACCATGTGTTTTCCTCACATCAATAAATTCATTCCACAATTCTATGCATAAAAGTATTAAAGTATGATTATCAGAAAACGAACAGTTTACAAGATATTTTATATTTCATATCAAAATATATCTGAATAAAATATTAAATATCTCGCAAACTATTGATTTTTTGACAACACTACCCTAATACTTTTATGTGCCAAATAACTGGAGGAATTAAATTATATAAAGAAAATCATATGATTTTATTAAAAAAAACAAAGGTCACCTTAAAATCTCTGGAACGCCTCCACCTAGAAAAAATCTGTATCCATCATAAGATGTCTCCCTCGAAACAGAGTAAGTTTTACTTGAAACATTTTTCTCTAAAATGCTTTGTTTCCGAGACATTTTGCTATCTAAGTTAAAATGGGACACTGTATATTATGTTATACTGTATACATTATCTGTATGTTATAATAGTATAATAGTATTATATATATTATTATATATTATATGTATATACATATAACATATTTCACTTGCTTCAAATATTTTTAACTTGCTTTTTCATTGGAACTTCCCTCGCGATTGTATCTCATGGCTTTTATATTGTGACACTAAATAAATATACAGGGTAGGGCAATAACTTTACCTACCTGGAATATCTTTGCTATTTTTTAGAGATTTGAAAATACTTTCATATTTAGAATGACTAGAGAAATCATATTTTGTAAAAAAATCATATAATTTCATTTAAAATCTCTGAAACATCTCCACCCGCAGAAAAATTATTACTAGTATATTATAGCCTTCTTGATACCATACAACTTTTTAAATTAAAATATTTTCATATTTCTAAAAATAGTAGAGATATTCTGGTGAACAAAGTTATTACCTACATGTATATCCTGCATGATATTGTATATGCATTTACAATATTTAATAATCAAATAGAAGCATTAATTAAAAACGTTATTTTACTTAACTTTATTTTTACTTAATTTCACTTCAATGAGTAAGTTACTTTTCAAAAGTAACTTTCCCAATCCTGTGTTACCGTTACCGTTATGAAAAAATGTAACATCATTACCAAATCGTTAATAAAAAAAATAACGGTAACGGTAACGATGTTACTTCCCAGCCCTGGTCAATATTATTTCACGGCTCAAATATAAAATTGTGTGACGACAAGTATATCTGAAAATATCTATTTTTGCTTTCTTCTAAGCCATGGAATAATATCTATTGTTTTGACTGTGAATTGCAATGTATGACGCACGATACGAGATTTTTCAGTGAGAGTATAACTCACTGTTGGTGCAGGTGATAAAGATAAATTTTCCACTGTCGCCCTCAATTCGTCCACACTGGCACTCATGGGTGCACCACCGTTGCTGAGAGGCTTTATTTCCACCCGAATCTTACGTTCCCTCTCATCCTCTGAATCAGTATCCGAGCTGGAATAGAATCCCTTTTCATTTTCCCACGGATCCGGCTTCGGTCTAATACAAAATCCGTCCTCGTCCACCTCTGGTGTCGGCGTTTCTGATTTTCTGCTGTCTTCCTTGTCTTCCCTATTGCATTCATTACAAATCATTTAAGATAACATACTTTTATAAGTTCCAGCAGGCCCAGTGCATTACACAATAAAAACTCTTTCATGCTAGAAGCGTGCTAAAATAATAAAATTGTTGCGCTTATAGACGTGATACGTGAGACAACTGAGATAAACGAGTATCAAGTATTCTACTACACTGATAAAGAAATGCCATACATGAATCTGTGGATGCTTTCTTTCCGAACTATGTAATCCTTTAACTTTCAAATATAGTGGATTTCAACAGAAATTCAATACGACGTCATCGAGACGAGAAATCAGCCTGATGACTGACAAAGGTTGTTTCTTTTTTATTGTTGCTTGATATTATTTCAAAGTCAACATAAAGCTAAAGGCAAACAGATAAGAAGGGCTTGTTTTGGGTCACCATTACTGAAACAAACTGGAGTCTGAGAGAGATTACTATGCCTGTGATAATAAAGATTAAAATTGTATATTCTATTATTATTCGGTATTTAATTACTATTGTAATATATAATCTAGATATAGAATACTATCATACTCGAGAACGACATCAAATAATATTAATACATACAAGATGATAATCAGGAAGTTACTGAGAAATTAAACAGCTATTATTTTGTATATAATAGACAGAATGAAATAAATTAAACATTCCGCAGAAGAAATCCGTTATTTTTATTATCACATAACGCAAAAAATATATATATGAATTTGTAAAAATAAATTTTTGTAAAAAAGGAACAACAATTTAACTGGTTTTATAACTCAGTGATATATGTTTTTGAAATGTGGATCATTTGAACTTACAAAATAATAGTTATTTAATTTCAGCAATTTCCAGATTATCATCCTGTACTTGACATATTATTTGAACATTGGTATTCAATAATATACAATTTTCAACATCTGTAATAAATAATATGGAAAGAAAGCATTTGCAGACTCCAAATGTTTTAGATATATCCTATGATTGATAATGACTGATAGAAAATTATAATATGCAATATCTTAGATGAACAAATAGAATATCCAACAACAAAGCATTCCGAGTCTGAGATTCACATTCAGCAAAAGAATATTTAATTTATATTGAAATCTTAATTAGTATGTACATCTTTTTTAGAATACAGATCGAGTTTGTCTGCTGATTGTGAAACTGACTGACTGTATGTGCACTAGGTCTGCTGTGCATGCATGTACTGACAGGTCAGACTTTTCTTCTTTGTTGCTGCTTGTGTCCACGAGGTCCTTCTTCTTCTTCGCCTTTTTCTCCTTTCGCTTTTCTCTTCTACTGCGTAGGAACCCTGTTGGTCGTGGACATCCCAAATGTAGACAATAAGACGGTACTGCGATATATATCTACTAGCTACTTATTAAATGTATATGCAAATTACACTCTTACAGTTATACTAAATTACGAATTCGTCTCTATCTGTGGAATTAATATACTAAATTCTTGTTAAATCCACTACGGTCAAACATCATGAATGTACACTTAGAAATAAATTTGAACATCTATTTTTATCATCATTTGCTGCTGCGCAAATAAAATTTTGCATAAAAAAAAATATTTGTATGATTTGATACTAGTATTACGGAAATATAACAAGAAAAAATCTGATGTTGGTATTAAGAAAGTATCATAGGATATTTTGATGGTATATTCTATTAATAACCACAACTAAACTATATATAAATAAAATAAAAAAGGCAAAAAGACTACATAGTTGCATTACTATTTACATTCAAATACATAGCGTGTAGTTTAAACGAGAACTGCTGTTGCTTGTATAAAAAAATATACGAATCGTTAGATATTATTTCAACATTTTTAGCATTTGGATGGGCGGTACATAGTGTATATTTATAAAAATCTAATGGGAAATAAAGATTAAAAAATTTACTTTCCAAGTGATTAAAACGTAGCGCAACATGATCAAATAGCATCTAATGCAAAACAAATCAATGTACGTCGTATTAATATAACTAGCATTCCTGTACGCATTTATAACTAACTTCCACATTCTCTGATGATGCTGACACGAATCTCCTTGCAAAAACTAATTTGTCGCCGCCTATATTAAGGCCAACATAAGTTTATCTCGATTTAAATTGCATATGTTTAAATTACATTATAAGAATTCATAGCATTATTTCTAACGATGTTTTTTACGAATTTCACTTTTCGAGGAAACGCATGTCAGCACTTCGTAAAACAACGACTAACATAAATGAATACCTACGTCAAACGAAGGATGCAGATGAAAAGAGTGAAGTATACAGAAAAGAAAATTCAGTAGTGGAGTAGAGTACGCCACGTTAGTAGATATATGAAGATATCCCACGCACCATCACCATCAAAGTCCTACAGTCTCTGCATCGTCTACTCTCTTCTTAAATTGTTTTTCTAACAATTACTAAACCTACACTAACACTATAATACACGCATTTCGTTTTGCACGTTCTTATTCGTGCACGCCTCTCTTTAAAAGATTGTATACACAAAGGGACATATCCTCTGCAAATCAATCTAACGTTGCATGCAAAAATAGTCTCGGACATTAAACAAACAAATATTTAGAAGAGTAATCGAGAGAGAAAGAAATTCTATAACATAACAATATAATCTATCAATTGAAATGAATGTGTTGCGGAAGATGCTATGGGAATAATCGTCATTGACGAGAACATAGTTCGGGATAATAGTTGCTTCAGAATCATATTACGCTATTGGAAAAGAAAGAAAAATATTCTTGCACTTGGAAAATAAATGTAAAAGGTATAAACACGTGAGCCATGCAAATTAGGAATCTTATAAAAATGGCTCACCTGAGGCCCCGTCAGTAGTCAACCCCACACTTGTATCTCAACATTATTCAAGTCCAACTCCCTTTAGTTTAGTCATATTTCTATTCTTTATCTCACCGCACTGACGTTACAGAATAAACTTTAGAAACAAAATTGTATGCTGCAATACGTGTAATTACAAATCTATTCAGGACGTTCATTAGTGGTACATGTTAGCATTTGGATCATTTATGACATGTAAAGAAGTTAGATATATGAATGCTTGTATGTCTCGTGATTGTATAACCCATCCATATACTTATTCTTGTCTTTATGAGACGGAACAAACAAACGGAAAAACAGAAGTGAAGATATGTTAAACACATCTATTGAAATCTACGATATTTACATGAACAACACGATGTTACTTAATCTTTAATTTTCCGCGGTTATATCTAAAAAATAATATAATATAGAAGTTTGGAATTTCATCAAATATTGATTTCATAATGAACGTACTCGGTGATGTATTTTGACTGCGTAAATATATGAATTTTATAAATCTTATTATGTAAGATAATCGTGTAAGATAATTGATACAAAATTATATATCGCCATAATCAGATAATATATTCCCACAGACAGGATTGTTAGAAAAACAATTTATAGGTGAAACTTTATGAAAGTACGAAAGTAAAATTAGACTCCCATACATTTCTAATGCTAGATATGCCTATGTTCTATACAAGCGTCTTTCAACGTTAGTAAAATACAAACGAAAAATATTTCTTCCTTTAATTCAAAATATCTTCCCAATCCTAAGTCTATTTTAAACGCGGAAATAAATCAAAGTGAAGAAATATTTTGCATGTGCGTTACAGGTGAGGCAGAAATTAATATTGCATTAAAATATATGTATTGGTTTGTTTGATGAAAGATATACCCATAACATTAATTTGAAGCGTTTAAACAATGTTAGTATACGTACATCGCTGTTTTAAAAGTGTGCATAGTGGAGGAACCATAATACGCGCAACCACTATAAATCAATAGATAATTTATTTAACCATATGTTCTGTTCGACCATAAAATATACGTATTTAAAAAGAAGTAATGCCACTGACACCCCGAGCACCATAAAGAGAGAACAACCAACAAAGAAACATTATATATAAAGATCTACATGGGAAATGCTCGAATAAGACTGATCCTGTTACAAATTATGAAAGAAGATATCTTAATTTAAACATCATAAATAACGGAATAAGTTTATATATGAGAATGTATGTGATAATATTTATATATGAGAATGTATGTGACAATATTTACAATAAATATTTTCACGTTAGATTTTCAAATTAATAAAATTGACCATTCATATTCGAGACGACATGTATAGATTGTCTGGATAAGATCATCAATTAAAAATGTGACAATTATGGCAATAGATGGAAAATTGTGTGCAAAATTATTTTACATTTCATACTCTTTAGATATTTTTGATAAAAGAAAGAGAACGAGATAAGTAGAAACCATACGAATAGAAGCACGATAATTGTTAATTGTACATCGTATCAGCGAAAATCAAGTACAGAGTACCTATGATTATTTATCAATGTACTCGACAACTAATGTATCAGTATCAGTAATCTCTAATGTATGTTGTATGTTGTATTCTAACAACAAAGTGAGAGGGTATGGTAGAGGGGGTACAGGAGTAAAATGTAAATTGTTACATTTAGATCCTCTGAGAGGGTTCCTGGAGATGCTGGGAGGTGGAACAGCAGGAGGCAGGTTGTTCCCTTGAGGGGTGGCAGGTGCCGAACCAGACGACCCTGCTTGCCTCTGTTTGTCTGAAACAACACTCATCGTTCTCACGTCTTTGAATATCTCCCCGTCGAGTAACGGCCCTTTTTTCTCTCGCTCCGTGTTGCACTATTATGCACGTTAGTTGTACCGATTCGAACTTCAATGACCTTTGCACTTTCAGTGGCATAAGAGCGTCCCAGAGGGGTGAGAATATTTAAATAACATAATACCTTTGTCCATATTCCATTTTCACATCTGGATATATAATTATAGCAATATTCGATACACAAAAATTGTACGCACAAAAACGCAAAAATTGGAGGCAGAATTAAGTATTGTAATTGCGTAAAGAAATATGAAAATATAGTTATAATCAATTTTCCACCTGATAATTAACCGCACAAACAAACTCATTGCTCTGTTTACCCATGGATGAGTAAAAGTAATAAAGTAGTAATATATCCCTAATATATATATAAGGACATAATTATAATATACACATATAAGAGTATAATTAGCAACCAAATTTATAAAAATAAACCCCCTGGAACACAATATTCTATATGTCATCCTCCACCTAATGTTAGATCGTTACGCATAAGCAAGTATAACACAACAACCACATAAGCATCAACAAGTTGATAAAAACTGTATTGCGTATCATATTCGAATTGATATATCTGTGATCGAGTGCTGCAATTCAATTGAGCAAGTGTATAATGTGATCAATGATATAGTACTAACGGATATAAAATTGAAAATGGCAGAACAAGCCTACCCAGACATATGCAATGTTATGCCGATACTTGTTTTGCAAATACTCTCATACTGGATGATGACAAAATTAATTTTGGCAGAAACGATCGAAAGCGTATTTACCTTTCTTGTGACAATATGAAGATGTGAGAGTGTATCAATATAATCAATATAATGTAAAATGTTATAAGAAACGGGAAGAGAAATATGTCTCGCATGAGATGTAGCATCTCATTGCATCAGGCCAAGGTAAGTTTAAACTATTGCAATTAAAGAGATAACGAAACTTTAAAAAAGTCTACGTAACTTCAATGAAAGAGAGAGAGAGACAGAGAAAGAAACCTACCCTGGGAGTTGGACATGAACAGGTTGAGTAGCGAGGTAGTACGGCGGGAAGCCTTGGTGGCTTGTGCATGTGACAGTTCTCTGTCCTTTTCCTTCTGTCTTTCTTTTTCTCTATCCTTTTCCAGTACCACCCTCCCCCTTTCCCCATCCAGTACCCTCAAAGTATCACCCTCCCCCTTTAATCCCTGATCTTTCTTTGAACTGTGACTGTTACCAGCTACGCCTGTTTCGCCATTGGTGCCCTTTGATGTTTCCTTAGGTGTCTCTACGCCGCCTTCCGATTGAGAGTGGCTGGTCATTTCCGCTAAACTCGTCATAACTTCCTCATACTCGATCACACCTGATTCACAGACACATCATAGATACCAAGAAATGCAGAAAGAAAAAAAAATCTTCTAAATACTCTTTTTACCTGGCTTTTCGAAACCCGTGTATTTACTCTGAACGAATTGCTCTAATAACTTTTCCACCGTCATATCGACGCATTGCCGTTTGAAATCAATATGCACTTGGCCGACCTGCTCATGATTGGTTTGCAAAACATCAGCGTATGTATTCAGAAATTCCTTCATGTGCTTCAGATGCGTCTCCTCCACATCTTGGAACCGCTTGATAACGAAAACGTACATTGATTAGTACGCTTCACTAATCGTTTGTGCAGCGATATTATCTCGCGAAGTCTAACTTCTACGTTTTAATCCAGAATTAGTACCCTGCAAGCTTGAGTCATTTTTGCCTCGAAGTCGTTTCGTATGACCGTGTATTTGTCCACTAGCGTTTTGTAGTCGTCCTGTGCCTTTTTGAACTTGCCCTCTGCTTTCTCCAGCTCCCTCTGACTGGCATTGTCCTTCCTCAATTTTTCTAATTCGAGGCGCTTTTGCATACACATGTCCTTTGCTTTATGCAACGTTACTGTAATACTCTGTATACTTTGTACAACTTCTAATGTAGACGATTCTTCTTCCTTCACCTAGATGTTATCGGTACACAGCGTATGTTATTTTCTAGTTAAACTATTCCAATTACAAATTAACACGAATGAATTTGATATGTGTGTGCAGTTCGTTATATTCGTGTGCACGCTTTGATAGATAGGACCTCTGCACATCGCTGACTTGATTGCCTGATGATGAGAACCTACTGACCCAACTGTGGGCGGATACTGATAATTTATGGGACATATATCTAATATATTTTACAGCAAAGCATGGCAGTGTGAATAAAAGATAATGCTATATTTTAGTTTGTCAGATCACAATCAAATCAATGAGAGAAATATTAGGTTTTTCAATAAAAAGGTGCATTTAGCCAGGATTGAGAAAGTTACTTTATAAAAGTAATTAGTTACAGTTTTTCTCTAAAAAAATAACTAGTTATCGTTATAAGTTACCGATTCTGAAAAGTAACATGTTACAGTTATAGTTACTCAAAAAGTAATGAGTCGTTACTTTTCAGTTACTTTTCTATTAATTTCTTGTAATGTTTATGCATTACTATTTTTTAAATACAAGAATCTTACATTTCTAAAAATTTCTTATTAAATTATTTTGCTTATTATACTAAACATTGGGTTATATGCTATATTATTTTATATATAGTAAATCACAATTATTTTAAGAATTAAAAATCAAAATACATTTAATATATAAACTGAATTAATAAATAATTTATAATAAATTAGTATATACACGTAAATCAAAATTATGGGATTAATATTTTTCAATTAAAAAGTTTGCCAAATTCGAACGGTTATAAAATTTGCAAAAGATCATCGTGAACCAATGGTCCGGGGCTTCTTTTAAAGAATAAAGTTTCAACACTTTAATGTTCATATAGTAGCTATTCTCGAAGATGATTTATCACTGAGCACTTCATTCTGTTAAACGCAGCTCATATGTTGATGAATAAGCTTAAAATATACAGGACGAGTCAAAAGTATGAACATATGGTCGCAAATGCTTTGTTGTCGAAATAATAGACACAAATCAGCAGTATCAAATAATGCTTTCTTTGAACGTTTACAGTTTTGTTGTTGTTGTTTACAAGAGCTCTACGTGTCCTCCATCATTTTTAACACATGCCTGAGCACGACGTCTACATGACTGGTGTATTCGTTCGAAAACACACTGATGACTTGATTGTAGGTACGTTGTCTCTTACTGTACAAAAGTACAAAAGGCCTACCTAGCAACCCTCTTTCCCTTTCTTTCAGTGGGTCGTAGTAGCATTTGTTGATAAACAAACACTATCCCAGAATCAAAACACTAGAGACACAACATCGTGGAAAGAAAGAAACTGATAGATAGGTAGTCATTATTTGAAATCTATCGTGTCCATTATTTCGACAATGAAGCATTTTTGGCATAATGTTCATAGGAACATCTATTCATATTTTATATCAAGGAACACGCTCACGAAATTTTAAAACATACTTTTGACTCACCCTGTATAAAGTAACTATAAAAGTAACTATTAAATTAGTTACTAGTTACAAAAAAAATGTAGCTAAGTTAAGTTACAATTATAGATGGAAAGAAAGGAACGAAGTTAAGTTACAGAAAAAAAGTTATTCTAACTGTAACTTCATTACAAGTAACGAGTTATTTCCCAACCCTGCATTTAGCCAACGAATTAAATAGAAACACGCAGTTACGTACAGCCTTATGTTTCTTATGCAGTTCGTCCGCGTATTTTGACACATCTTTTATGAGTTCGATAACCCGCTGGGCCATTTGGAAGTGTAAAACAGCGAGTTTCTCGGCGGCACCTCTCAGAGCGGCCCATACAGGTGCGAATGTTCCTTGCGTGCTATTGCTCGCCTGTTTCGCTACTTTACTGAGGAGCTTATAATTGTTCTCCTCTATGGCTGATCTTTCTCGCAAAAATTCAGCCAATTCCTTGCTGGCGATAACACCATGCTTCATGTTATGATACAACACGTCAAATCCATTATTCTTTTCGCCCTTAAATAGTAAGAAAACAATATATCAGTATCCTTATCAATTCGATATGTCAAATTTAAATCGCTTTTTATATAAAATGGTATTCACTCTAGTTTAATTGCTTTAAGATCTTTATCCATTTTGATCGTTCGGTAAGGAAATATTTTGAGAATAAATTATGTAACGAAATGTATGGTATTTTTACATTAAAAATGCAGACACAAAATAATTTTATGTCTAAAAAATTATAAAATAAAGACAAATTTTCAATTTCTCTTTATACCTTCCATATAAAGTTCACGATCACAAAAATTTGATCTAAAATATAAAATCCAAAACATTTTAAAAAATATGTAGGTACTATTTATCGGAATCTCGTAAAGGCAGATTTTAATATTTGGCCTTTCGCAAAAATTGACATTTTGAAAAAAATAGTTTTAGGAAGCTAAAAAAAGTCATAATTTTTATGAAAAGTAATAATGTTTAAATCTGCCTTCAGATTAAATCCCTAAATAGTATATATTAAAAAGATATTTTGTATTTCAAATCAAGCCTCAGGTGCCTTTGAATTATGCTGCATACTGTCCAAAATGTGGTGGTAAACATTTTACATAGAAAATATTATATCAAGAAATTGAAAACTTGTCCTAATTTTCTAATTTTTGGATATGAAATTATATAAATAAATAAGTTATATATATATAAACAAGAGATGAGATATTCTTCGCCAGCAAGTATTAAACCTGGTTATGGTTATATATATATATATATATATATATATATATATATATATAAATAATTATAATAATTATAAATATAATAATATATATATATAAATAATTATACATATTATACAAATAAATAAATTTTTTAACGCCAAAACGCCGTACTTTTCATTTAACCCATTTAACCTTTTGCGGCATAGTGACATACCTATATGTCACCTTTCTCTATTCAGTTTTTTACAATTTTTACATATTTTTCAATAAACCAAAATGACTTTAATCACACATTTAAGTTCCTACATCAATTACTATATAACAACCATTAAAATTATTTTATTTGTTAGGTATTAGACTCAAGGAATTTTGAGATCACAGAAAAGTAGAACTATTTTTAATTTTAGGCAGGAACTCTAGAATTCTTCGGGGTGCATTCAGAACTATAACAAAAAGGCCGGTGTGAAATTGGCACCCCATTTTCAAAAATCCAAAATTTTATCCACAGTTCCATTTGCACCCACAATAGTTCTACAGTTCCTGATAGGACAGAACAATAGTTCCGTCGATTTAAATAGAAAAAATTCAATTTGAAAAATATAGAGTGCCAACTTACCGTAGCATCTCAAAATGCAAAAAACAAAATTAAACTGCAGAATTCCATAGTTCTCGAAGAGTTCTATAGTTCTTGAACAATTTTAAAACAATAGTTCCGCACACTAACTATTTTTAAACAATTTTTAAATCTCACCGCTGGCACCCCATCTACGGGAAGTATGGGGTGCTAGCAGTTCCGATGGATTTTTTCACAGTTCTCGACAGTTCTCGCATAGTTCTAATCATTTTCAGACATTTTAACAATAGTTCCGGCCTTTAAATATTTTAAAACAATTTTTAAATCCGGCCGCTGGCACCTCATTTTTGGAAAGTATGCGCATATACTCTCGACAATCAAAACCGCTAGCACCGCATACTTTCCAAAAATGAGGTGCCAACGGTCAGATTAAAAAATTATTTAAAAATAGTCAACGGACGGAACTATTGTTGAAATGTCTGAAAATGATTAGAACTACGCGAGAACTGTCGAGAACTTTGAAAAAATCCATCGGAACTGCTAGCACCCCATACTTCCCGTAGATGGGGTGCCAGCGGTAAAATTTAAAAATTGTTTAAAAATAGTTAGTGTGCGGAACTATTGTTAAAATTGTTCAAGAACCATACAACTCTTCGAGAACTATAGAATTCTGCAGTTTAATTTTGTTTTTTTTGCATTTTGGGATGCTACGGTAAGTTGGCACCCCATATTTTTCAAATTAAATTTTTTCTATTTAAATCGACGGAACTGTTGTTCTGTCCTATCAGGAACTGTAGAACTATTGTGGGTGCAAATGGAACTGTGGATAAAATTTTAGATTTTTGAAAATGGGGTGGCAGCGGTCATATTAAAAAATTGTTTAAAAATAGTTAGAGTGCGGAACTATTGTTAAAATTGTTCAGGAACTATAGAACTCTTCGAGAACTATAGAATTCTGCAGTTTAATTTTGTTTTTTTGCATTTTGGGGTGCTACAGGAAGTTGGCACCCCATATTTTTCAAATTGAATTTTTCTGTTTAAATCGACGGAACTATGGTTCTGTCCTATCAGAAACTGTAGAACTATTGTGGGTGCAAATGGAACTATGCATAAAATTTTGGATTTTTAAAAATGGGGTGCCAACTTCACACCGGCAACTTTTAGAGTGCACTTCGAAAAATTTCTAAGTCCTAAAATATTTTTTCGGAAATCAGCAGTTCTGGCGGGAGTTCTGATACAAAACTTACCTTTCAAAAAAGGTAAAAAACGAGCGCCAAGTGTATGCGCGACGTGCAAAAAAAGTTAAATATTCTTTTTTTTCTACTACAAAAGCAATGATATTAGGAGGCTTACGCCAAATGAATATGATTGTAACATTTTATTTTCTTCATTATGTGTCTTTATTATACTCATTTTGTACCTGTTCGTTTTTTTCATGTTACATTGAGGTTTGTTGGGTGTATTTTCATTTTAACAGTAACAGGTATTACAAGTAACCCGTTATTCCCCAACCTTGTATCATATTCCAAACATACAAGAAAGAAATTTAGAAAAAAATAAAATATATAATATCTCGAACAGTGTAGCTGTTGTACAACTACTGAATGATAAAAATTTAATTAAAATAAAAAAAATTTTTATGTATAAAAACTTGGCGCTGCTAGACTTCGAAAAGCTATTGTTATCTTAATGTAATATTCAAATTAAATTCTGTATTACTACTCATAAATTGTATTTTGTATTACTACTTATAAATTATTTTCATAGTTTTCCTTATTCAGTCTAGCAGCGCCAAGTTTTTTTTACATAAATTCTTTTTTTATTTTAATTAAATTTTTATCATTCAGTAGTGTGTTGTACAACAGCTACACTGTTCGAGATATATATTTTATTTTTTTCTAAATTTCTTTCTTGTATGTTTGGAAAATATGATACAAGGTTGGGGAATAACGGGTTACTTGTAATACCTGTTACTGTTAAAATGAAAATACACCCAACAAACCTCAATGTAACAT